>JBCFYV010003073.1:0-25214 GCA_039000515.1 Timema cristinae
GTCGTCAAACCCGGGGGTTTGGTGGGGTTCCAAATTTTTTCCCCCCTTTTTTGGTTTTCCCTACTTTTACAGCTGCCTCCTGCCCCTTTCCTAAATTTGTTTTCCCCCCCTCTTTTTTTCCCCCCGGGTTACTCCCCCAACCTATTCTAAATTTCCCTGTCCCCCCCCCGGGTCCCCGGGGAAAAAATCCTCACCCCAAAACCGCCCAAATAATTTTTATTTTCCCCCTCTTTTTTTTTCCTCACCCCCTGTGCGGCAAAAACGCCCACAGGGTAAAGTTTATTTTTATTTTCCCTCCCGGGCTACGTATAAAAATATCGGGCGTAGCCCTGGGGGAGTATTTAATGTTTTTCCCTACCGACCCCGGGGGCTCACCCGACCCGGGGGGCCCAAACCCCTTTCCCCTAGTCATCTCCTATTCCTGTGTTTCTTTTTCTCCCTCCTTTGTTTCTGATTCCCTCCCTCCTTTCCTGTGTACTTCCCTGTATTTTTTTTTCGGGGGCCCCCCGACCCTAAAATGACTATTGGGGGGGGTTTTTTGTATAATTTTTTCCCCCCCCCCAAACCAAATTTATCAAATTTTTTTTTTTTTTTCTGGGGAAAAATTTTGACCCTAGGGGTGCGTCGGGGGCGGCGCCCCCCCGGTAGGTCGGGCAAAAGGGGGCCCCCCCGTCGGGGGGGGCCGGGCCCTCGAGGCCCCCCGTCCCCCGCCCGGGCCCCCACCCCGCTTCGCCTTTCGGGGAAACCCCCTTTCATTTTAACATCCCATCCTCCTTAAACCCCTTTTTCATCATCATCATCCCTTTAACCCTTTTACATTATTATCAAACCCAACTTTTTCCTCCCCTTTCCCCATTTCCCCATTTCAAAAACCCCAATTTCCCCTCTTCTTTCCCCCATCAAACACTTATCCTCAAAATCCTCACTTTTCCCCCTCCTCCCCCTCCTCCCTTATAAATCCTACACATCATTTTCCTCCTTTTTAAAAAAACATAATCATCCTTTTCTTTATCCCCTTTTTTTTTTTTTATCCTTTTTTTCCCCCCCATCCCCATATCTTCCCTCTTTTTTATCTCATCCCCTTGTCCTATTTTTTCCCCCTCATCACCTCATCACCTCTTCCCCACCTCATCAATTCCCCTTCATCACATCCCCCTCCTCATCATCCCCCCCCTCCCCTCCCATCATCCTTTATCATCATCGTTATCTCCCCTTTTCCCCCTCCCTTTTTTCTCATATTTCCCGTCCCAAAAAACATCCCTATCATATCCCCATCACATATCCCCCACATAAAAAACCCTCCCTTTTCTCCTTTTTTTTTAATCACCCTATCCTTCCCCCATTTTTTCCCCCCTCATCCCCCTTCTCCCCTTTCCCCCCCATTTTTCCTCTTCCCAATCTTCCTACCCCCATCAACCCCTTTTTCAAAACATCCCAACATAACCCCCTCACCCCGCCTCCTCACCCCCCTCACACTCACCCCAAATCCCCACCCTTTAACCCCCTCCCATCATCTCCTCCTTTTCCTCATCCCCCCCCCTCTTTTACTCCCCCCTCATTATCATCATCCCCATCATCATCATTATCATCCTCATCATCATTAAAAATTTCCCCATCCTCATCATTCTTATCAAAACATCAAACCCCATCAAAATCATCCCAACATCCCTCAAAATCCTCCTCATCATCATCGTTATCATTTATAATCCTACTCCCCTTTTGATCCTCCTCACCCTCATCATCATAATCTTTCCCCAAACATCATCATCCTCCCCCCTCAGCTCACCTCTTCATCCTCACACCTCATCATCCTCATCCAATCATTCCATCTTCTCATCCCATCGTCATCAAAATTTTTCTCAAACATCCCAAATCCTCAAACATCATACTCATCATCCCCAAAATTATCATCATCCTCATTATCCTCATCATCCTAATGTGAAACCTTCCTCCTCTTTTTTCATCCTCATTCCACATCATTAACATTATCAACCTCATCCTTTTTATCCCCCCCATCTTCTTCTTCTCAATCATCCTCATCATCCTCTTCATTTTCATTCTCCTCCTCAAATTCTTTCCTCCTCCTCATCCTCCCCCCTCATCCTCATCAAAACTCAAACATTCACCTTTTCCCCCATCATCCTCATCCCCTTCCTCATCTTTTTAATCCTTCATCATCCACTCATCATCCTCATCATCCTCATTTATCATCATAATCCCCTTTCCCCATCCCACCTTCTTTCCCCTCCTCATACTAATATTACTTTATTTCCCCGTCATCCTCTTCCCCCCTTTTCACCTCATACCATCATCCCCTCCTCCTCCTCATCATCCAAAAAAACCTCATTACCTCATCATCCCATCATCCTCATATTCATTTTTCCTCCTCCTCATCTTCAGCCTCAAAAAACCTCCCTTATCATCCTCATCCTAATAAACCTCCTCCCCCCTCCCGTACTCAAAACCTTCTCTTCCTCCTCATAATCCCTCATCAACTCATGAACATCCCCATCTTTTCTCCTCATCATAATCCTCATCTCCTCATCCCCCAATTTTTCCTCCTACTCAAACTTTAAATTTCCCCTCCCCCAATCCTCCCCCATTATCACCCACCATGACCCTCCTCCTATCTTTTTATCCCCTCCTCATCATCTTCATCATCCCCTCCTCCCCCTTCTGCTCATTCCCAACACATTCATAACATCAAAAAAACTCATCCTAAAAATTTTCATAATTTCACCTCTTCCCCCCTCCTCCCACCCTCCCATCATCTCCGCTCATCCTCATCACATTCTAACCTCATCAATTTTCCTCCCCACATCTCATCCCCTCTCGCCCCTCCCACTTTTTCATTTTACAACCTCAAACTTTATCCCTTATAATTTTTTATTCCTCTCATCCCATCATCCCTTATCATCATCACCCAAAAAAACATCATTAAAATCATCATCCCCATCCTTTCCCCATCATAAATTTCCTTTTTTCCCCATCATCCTCCCCCTCTTTTCCCCCTCCTCCTCCCACTCCCATATTCCCCTTCATTATCATCCCCAAAATCCTCCTCCCCCCATTCCCCTTCCCCTCATCCTCAAACATCCTCCCCCCCCCCATAAACCCCATAAACCCATCCCCGTCATTTCCCGATTTTCCAATCATTCCACCCCCCCCTTTTCCCCCCCCCTCCCATCACCCTCCTCATCCCCATCTGAAAAAATTTTTCATCATCCCCCTCCTTTTTCCTCCTCCCCATCACCTCCAAATCTTCACCCTCCCCCTCTCATCTCATCCCCATCATCTCATCATTCTTTAAACCCCCTCAAACTTTTACCTCACATCTTCATCATCATCCCCATTTAAACCCCCTCTTCATCATGATTATTATTTCCATCCTCAACCCACTAAAAAAACCCCCACCCATTATCCTTTTTCATCCCCCCCTCCTCCCAATCCCCCTTCATTTTTCCCCCTCCTCATCAACAAATTTTCTCATTTTCATCATCATCATACCCCCTCCCCCTCATCATCACTTTCCCCCCTCATTACATCCCCAATCCCATTCTCATCATCATCATACCCCCTCCCCCCATACTCATTTCCCCTATTTTTTCACTACTTCCCTCCCCTTATCACATCACATCTTCCCATCATCATACTTTATCACCTCCTCCCCCTCTTTCCCCTTTTAATTTCCCCTTCCAAACCCTCCCTTTTCCCCCTCCCCCCACCCCAAACATTCCCATCTTCATCCTCCCACTCATCTTCACTCCTCCTTTATCCCCCCATTATCCCCCCCTCCCCTTTTTCATCCCTTCTTCATTTTACCCCAATCACCTCCCCAATCTTCCCCATATACCCCCTCCTCACCATCATCATTTTAATTTTCCCATTATCATCACCCCCCCCTCATCACATCCTTTTTCTCACCTCCTCCCCAAACATCTTCCCCTTTTCAATCATCCCATCCTCATCTAATCCCCCCATCCTAATCCCCCCTCATTTTTTCCCCCCCAAACCCTTTTTCATCATCCTTTTTTATCCTCAATCACCTCATCACCCCATCCTCAAAGATTATCAAAAAAAAACCTCCCCTTCCATCCCTCTCCCTTACATCCCACATATCCTCTTCCTCCTCATCTCCTCTTCTCACCCCCTCCTCATCATCCTATATCATCATATCACCTCCTCCCCGATCATCATTTCCCCACATCTTAACATCAATCCCCTTCACCCCAATCTTTTCACAAATTTTTTATCATCATCCTCTTTCCCATAATCATTTTCTTCAACCCTTATCTTTTTTTTTATAATCATCCTCTTTATCATTCATCTCCCATCATCCTATCACATTTTAAACATATTTTACCATCAATTGCTTTTATCATCCTTTTTCATCCCCTTCTCTCATCACATCTCAACATCCTTATATCTTTTTTCCTACACCTCAAAAACCCCCTCCCCATTCCCCCTTTTCCCCCACCTTTTCTCCTTTTCCCCCTTCACCTCATTCTCACCATATTTCTCCTCCCCCCCCCCCCTCATCATTATTCCCCATCTTTTTAAAAAATCCCTCCTTTTATCATTCTCATTTATCACCCATCCCCATCCTCATCCCCATCAAACCCCATCATCAAACCCCTAATCCCATACCTCATCCTCCCTCTTTTTTTCCCCCTCTCATCTCATCCCAAACTCCTAATCATCCCCATTACCCCCCTCCCCAACTTTTTTCCTCCCCCTAACTTTTTTTTCCCAAAAACCCTTTTTAATTTTCATCCCCCCTTTTTTCCCCCTCGCCCATCCTTTCCCCCCCAAACATCCATATCATCCCAACCATCAACAAACCCCACACTCCCCATCTCCCCATCCTAAAATTTTCCTCCTACTCATCCTCATAAAACTCCTCCCTTAAAACCTCCCCCCATTATTATCATTCAAACCCCCCCCCTTCTATCCTCCCCTTCCTCATTTCCCAAAAAATTATCCTCCTCCCCCAAAACCCTCACCCCATCATCATCATCAACACCCACCTCCCAAACCCTTTTCTTTTCACATCCTCCCTTTATCCTCCTCCCAACCCCCAAAATCATTTCCCCAACCTCAACATTTTTCCCCCTCACATTTCCCCCTCCTCATCCCCCAAAAACCCATCACATTTTCCCCCCCTCCCAACATCACCCACTCCCCCCTTTCATCCTTTTAAAAATTTTCAAATCAAACCCCATCATCCCCCTCATACCTTTTTTATCATCAGGGGGAAAAAAATCATCCTTTTTAAAACATCATCCTCACATTTCCCCCCCATCCTTCCTTCCCTTTCACATCTTTTCCCCCTCCCCCTCCCCATTCTCTTTCCTTCCCCACCCTCCTCCCACTCCCATCCTCCCCTTTTTTTTTGTCCCCATCACATTTCATCACCTCCCCCCCTTATTTTCACATTAAACCCCTTTCCCCTCCCATCTTTAACCCCTTCCTCCCCCTAAAACCCTCCCCCTCCTCTCATCCCCCCTCCTCCTATCATTTTTAAAATCATTCATCTCATTCATCACTCCCTCTCCCCCCCTCCTCTTCATAAATCATCCCACCCTAATCCTCATTCGTCTCTTTTTATTTTATCATCCCATCATCCCCCTCATCACCCTCACCCCCTCATCATCAACAAATCAATTTCATCACCTCATCATCATGTTACATCACCCCTTTCCATCACCCCTAAATCGTTTTCACCCCACCCCTCATCCTCATCCTCACTTTTTTATCTCTTCATCTTCCCCCATCATTACACCCCTCACCCCTCACCTCTTTCATCTAACATCTCTTTTTCTTATAAACCCTCAGACCCCCCCTCATAAACTCTTTAATTCCCAAAACCTCACCTCATCATTACTTCATATCCCATCCCTTTTCATCATCCTCATACACCCCCAAACATCCTCACAACCCATCCTCATCATCATCATCCTCTTCCCCTTTCTATCATCATTTTTTTTCATCCCATCCCCTAATCATTTGTGTTTTGCTGGGGTCCGTTTGTCTGAGGATTTAATAGAAGTAAAAATCAACCCGTAGGGAAAGATATTTGTATAATTTTTTTATAAATAAACAACACACAAGAAACTTCCTTCGACTCGTGAGCGTGCGCATTTTTCAACGACTCCCCAAACTAACTAGCCATTTTGTAGAGAGAGGTGTTGACTCTTTCAAGTCAGGCCATTAATCATGAAACCCCTCACGCGTGTCAGCCCACTCTGAGCCGGGCCCCGAATCAAGCGCTACAGTTTGCAAAACCCGCCCCCCCAATGCCACGCCACACAAAACCCCCCCCTATTTTTGAGTCAAACCCCATATGGGAAGATAAACAAAACATAAACACTTATCCATGGAGGGTTTAAAAATTTTATTCTGCACACTTTCCAAAAGAACTTAAATTTAAACCCCCTAAATATAATAAGGTATGGGTTTAAACTAAAAACTAAATTTAAACCTTTTTTAAAAATAGAAATTATATGGAAAATCTTTAAAAACTTTGTTTACAGAGAAAGACCCCTAAATTGGGAAATTTTTGGAATATAAATAAACTAAATAAAAAAAACAGCTTCTTTCCCAACTACATTGTTTACATCCTAAATTTCATTTTTACATTCCAAAGGGCATTGGGTTTTCATCCTAAAAGACATTTTTTACATCCCAAATACATTGTTCACATTCTAAATAAAATTGTGTTTACTCCCAAAAACTTGTTTTACATCCAAAAAAACATTTTTTTACCAAAACCGGCCGGGACTTAAGGATATTCAATAAGCTTTTCTTTTGGGGTAATTTGGTTTTTCCCATCCCAAAATTTTTCATTACCTTTGGTTTAAAAAAAAAAAATTCACTTTTTTTTACCTGTTTTTTTTGGGGAAAAAAATTCACTTTAAAATTTTAAAACCCTTTTTTAACCCGGGAAAAATTCACTTTTTTTACCTGTTTTTAGGGAAAAAAAAATTTTTTTGTTTTCCTTTTTTTACGGAAACAAAAATTTTCCTTTTTTTTTTCCCCTTTTTTTTTTGGGAAAAAAATTCACTTTTATTTACCCTTTTTTTTTGGGGGAAAAAAAATTCCTTTTATTTTATCTGTTTTTTAAGGGAAAAAAAAAACACTTTTATTTACCGTTTTTTTAAAAAAACAAATTCATTTATGGTTTCCTTTTTTTTTAAGGGGAAAAAATTTTATTTTTTGTTCCCCTTTTTTAAAGGAAAAAAAAAATTCCCCTTTTATTTTTCCTTTTTTAGGGAAAAAAATTCACTTTATTTTTCCTTTTTTTAGTTTAAAACCCCGGGGGGAAAAAAAAAAAACCCCCCCTCTCCAAAAGGACAGACCCCGGGGCCCAAAACCCCTAATTTTTATACCGAGGGAATGCATTTTCTTATGGAAAAAAAGATTTTCTTCGCTCTCCCCCTTTTCCCCGGGTTTCCCCCAAATTTTTTTTATTTTCCCCTTGTTGGAAAAGGTAGGGGGGAGGGGTTTTTCTTTTTTTAAACCCTCTTTGGGAAAAAAATGGGGGAAAGGGGGTTTTTGGGGGGTTCCAAATTGGGCGGCAAAAGCTTTTTCCTTTGGGGGTTTTAAAAACTTTTTTTAGAAAAATTAAACTTTCCACAACGTAAAATTTTTCAAGATTGAAGTTTTTTTAAAAAATTTCCTTTTCCCCCCGTAATTTGCTTAATATTTTTTATGTTAAAAAGTTTTTTTTTCCTCATAATTTAAAATACAAACAAATTTTTTAAACATGCTTTTATAATAAACGCTAAAAATTTCCCTTTCTTTTTTCTTAATCAGGAACTTTTCCCCCCTAGATCAAAATCACAAAATCAACCTTCAGGCTAAGGACTGCCCCCCTTAAAATTTTTTACGACAACCTTTTCATGCAGTTTTTTAAAAAACCCCCCTCTACGCCCCCATTGTTGCTTTTACTTCCATTACAGATGAAAAAATTTTCCCCGGGGTTTTTCTTTTTGAATTTCTAAATCCTTTTTCTAGTGGGGGATGAAAATCATTAATTTAAATGTATTTTTTTTTGAGCAACAAAAAATTTTTTAAATTTTACTTTCCCAAATTTCCCTTTGATGGGTTTTAAACCCATAAGGGGGCAGTCGAAAAAACTTATTTTCCCACTTTTAGGGGATTCGGGCAAAAAAAATTTTCGCCCCAAAATTTCCTCGTACTTTGTCCAAAATCTCTAAAAACTCCCTTTTTAGGGTTTCTTCCCCAAAAAATACCTTTAAAAGGTGACCCCCTTTTAATAATAATTTTTAAAAATTACTCTTTTTTTTGGGGAAAAAAATCTCTTTGATCGTAGAATGAAAAATCATTTTTCTAAAACTATGACACTGTTTGAGGGGTTTTTTTTAAAAAAGTTCTTCAAAAATATTTTTATCCTTTTTTTCCTCCTTTTTACCCTGAATCACTTTTTTTTTCCCCTGAAAAATAAGCTCTGCCCCGGGGGAAAACCCCCTTTTTATTTTCCTCGTGACGAGAAGACCCCGCCCCCCTTTCCAGAGGGAAGCTTATTTCCTGTAGTTAAAGGCCTTTTTTTCCCCCTTTTTTTTTGAAGGGGTGAACAATTGCTGTTTCCATTTCCCCGATTTTGAAATTTGGCCCCAATTTGCCCAGGGTTTTTCTGGAAAACAATTTTCCCCGTTGCCTCTCGTGCTTCTTTAGCTTTTAATACGAGCGATGTCCCAAGCAAAAAATTTATCCTGGGGCTAAACCCAAAAAGGGTTTCGTTCCTCAATAAAATTTAAAAACCAATTCTAAAAAAACCCCCTGAAATTCCCTCAAGGGGAAAAAATTGGGAAAGGCGCTTTTCAGTATAAATTTTAAAATTTTTAAAAATTTTTTGGGGGGGAATTCATTTTTTAGGGAAAAAATGAATTTCCTTTTTGCGAAGCTGCTTAGTAAAACTTATATTTACCAAAAGTTCATTTGGAAAGGTTTTTTTTCTTTTTTGATTTGGGGTTTAATAACTTTTCCCTTTTTTTAAAATTGGTTTTAATTTTGAGATTTTAACTTTTAAAAATACCCCTTTTAACTTCTGGGAGTTGCCTTTTGGGTTGATTTTTTGAACAATTTTCCCTTTTAAAAAAAAAAAAGTTTTAAATCTTTTAAAACCAAACCTTTTTTACTACTTAAAAATTTTCCTCTTGGGAAAAAAATTGTTTGTAACAAGCCGGGGGGATTCCAAAAAGTTTAGTTTTTTTAATTGTTAACAACACATTATTCAAATAAATATATTTAAATGCACAAAAACATAAATTTCCCAACATTAGGTAAAAATAAAAAAAGCAACCAACACTACAGAACCACCAAAATTTTAACTGATCAATAAATTATTCTACACAGAGTATTAAAAAAATATGTTTTATTTAGTCAATGTTTTTGATAGTATTGGGGACACAGACTCAACACGTAACTTTACGACTGTGTTGGAGGAGGAAGACCAAGTACTGACAACAACGACAGCCCAGCATTCCCAAATTTTTGTAAAATTTCGAAGGAAAGACTGATCACGGAAAACAAAAGAATGAAAAACGTGTTGCTCAATAGTAAGCATGCATTCCCGCAATAAATTATTTGTAATCTTAACCTCCCTTTTTGGAGAAGGGTATCCCACCCGGAAAAAAAAAGGGGGCCCCCGCCCTAAGTCAAAAAGCCCTCCCCCCAAAAGGGAATGAAGGGGGGGAAAGGGCATGTAAAAGGGGGAGAAGCCTACTCAAAGGGTTTAACGCGACACTGGGCTCTGCACGGAAATTTTGTGAGGGGGTCCACCAGATTCATCCCGGGTGCTAAAAATTTATGATTACCATTTGTTCCGACCATTTGTGGGTTTAACTTGGCCCCCACCCTTCCGCCGCCTTGCTCAACGTGTGGACTCGTCCTTACTTTCCCCCTACTTTATAGGAGGGGTGCCTTTTTGGGTTTTGTACCTTTGGGCAACTAGGTCTAAAGCAAATTTTTCGTTCAAAAACCCACTTCCCATTTTCCACCTTTTTTTGGGGGGGTTTTTTCCTCAAAAAACCCCGGTATAACCCCCAGGCAGTTTAAATAGGGGACGTGTTTTTAACCTAAAAACAATTCAGGGGAGTAGCTTTGTGACGGGTTTGGGTTGCAGAGTTGAACGCCTTTTGTAAAAAAAGTAACGGGTGTCCCATTTTCTATAAATTGATGGTAAAGTATTAGACTGTTTTAAAAGGTTCTTAGAAACGTTGGACAGGTTTGGGAAATTGGGTAAAATGGGTGGGGTGGTGAAGTGTTAATACCATGGAAAAGCACATTTTTAAATAAACGAAGGTAACTGGCTTCCATTGTCCGACACGATGGAACACGGAAAACCAAAAGTTTTGAAAACTTCCCTTTATTCAAGGGTTTGACTATTGAAGCGGAGGGGGGGCCCTAAAACGGGAAAGCCGAAGAACTTTAAAAAGGGCGTCTAATCAGTCAGTAAAAAAAACTTCCCCTCAGGGGATTTTGGGCAAGGGACCAAACAGGCTACATTACCTCTGCATGGGAAATTTGGCCACATCCAGGTAAAAATCCGTACCTAGATTTGGGCGGGTTTAGATCGCGAACAGACCCACATGGGGGACCTGTCGCGTTTTCCTGTTCCATTTTGGGGCCAAAAAAAGCCCTTTATGGTCACCTTTTTACCACCCCAAGGGGCCCCGCCCGCCGGGGGACACTGGAAATACCAAAGATCCCGGGGCGGGGGAATGGGACCCACTTTCCAGCCGGCGTTCTCGAGGTTTTATGAAACAATATGTCTTTTTTTTATTTTGAGTTTGTTAGCCTCCCTTTGGGCCAGACTGGTTATAATTTGTCGTAGTTTAGGGTTGGCTTGTTGGGAGTTTGATGGGTAAAACAGTTCGGGGAACCCTGCTAAACCCCCTCCACTAACGATTCCTCGTTGGGGGTTCCTTCCCCCCCATTTTTCCTCTTCCTTCTGGGGGGTGTAGCTCGATCGTTTTCTTTCCCCGGGGGGTCTGCGTGGGTCGGGTTTCCCCCTGTTCTTCAAACACCCTTGAAAAGTGTCCGCCCCAATTTTTTTTTCCCGGGGATTGGGTCAGCGGTCCTTAAAACTTGTAGTTGACAATCCACCGAGCTTTTTTTTCCTTTTTGTCGGGGATGATTCAATCCCAAAGACAAGGTGGAGTTATCATTTTTGAAGTTGAACTCCCGTGCTCTAAAACTGTCGGAACTTTTTCCCCCAAAAAATGATCCCAACGCTTCATTTTTCGAGGTGGGAAAAATTTTTTCTCGGGTTGGGCAGCGCCCGGCTGGCGTAGGCTAGGGGTTGCAACCCCTCTTTCTGCGTTGACACAAAACCGCCCCTAACCCCGACGACGACGCGTCATTTGAAGAAAAAAGGGTTCCCCCGGAAGTCCGCCATTTAAATATAGGTGGTCGCAAAAAGTAGCTTTTAACTTTTGGAACGCGTTTCGCTTGCGAGTTCCCAAAAAAATTTCCCTTTTTTTTCTTTTCGGTAGAGGGAGGGGGCGATCGACCCCAGATTGGTATGCCCTTTCCATAAAATTTGACATGCCCAAAAACCTGGCGATTTCCTCGTATTGTTTGGGGTGGGAAATCTGCACCACCGGGGGTTTCCCGGGGTTACGCTACTTTTTTACAAAAAATTTTATGTGACCCAGGTACTCAATCTGCGTCAGGGCCCACCCTTAATTTCTTTGGATTGAGGTTAGGCCTGCTTCCCTTAATCTTTGAAACTTCTCTCAGTTTTTTTCGGTCTTGGTCGTTTGCAGAATAAATTAAAAGGTCGTCCAGATAAAAATCGTACTGAATTTGAGTCCCAATAGTGTTCTCATGGCTGAAGATTTTGCCCCTTTGCACTTCCCAAAACGGGAGAAAATTAAAATTCAAATACCCCCACGGGCGTAATGAACGCCGTGTAGGTTTTTAAAACGTCTGACGGGGGGAATTGGTAGTGGGCCCTATTAAGATCCAACTGTATATATTTTGGCCTGCCCAAGATTGAAAGGCCATTCGATAGTTGTAAGGGCCGTTCAAATTTTAACCTTGGCGTTCAATTTCCTATAGTCTTTGACCATCCTTTTTCCCCTTGTTTTCCTTGTTTTGAGAAGGGCGGGGGACGCATACGGACTTTTCGGGGGTCTGATAATTTCCTTTTTTATTGGTTTTGGGATGTGGGCCTAAGTATTGCAATTTGGGCGGGCATAGGGGTAGGGTTTAGAAGCACTGGGCAATCGTCGGGGGGTTCGATGTCTAGGTGAAAAATGGTCCTTCCTTTTTTTTCCTTTTTAAATCCGTATATTCACTCAGCACCTTATTAAAGGTCCCGTGGATTTCGTCTCCACCGCTACCGTTACCTCCCCCGTTCAGGAAAGGGGCCAAAATTTTAAACTCTAGCGGGTTACGAATTCAAAACACCCCTTATTATTACGAAAAAAATTTTCACCCCTGTGTCACCTGAATCCGTGCCCTAATATCCCCGGTGTCCCCAAAGGATTCCCAATCAGAAACCAAATCCAGCCCCCTGCCTATTTTGAATTTACCCTTGCCCTTTGTTTAATTTTTAAAGGGTTCAGGTCCGCTAAGACGCATTGAAAACCACATGGGTAAGCCCTTTTAGTTTTTTTTTTTTTCTAGTTTTCATATAACTTATGACTGATATTCTAACTGAGCCCTGTCCAAAAGAGCGATTGTATTTTTTTTCCCAAATATTTATTTTCATCCCTTTGCGCGCCCTCGGGTTGTGATTCCGAGGGGATTCAGCGGCGGGATAGTTGTTCGGACCACGCCTATTTAAAAAAAAAAATTCCCTTTTTTCTTGCCCCTTTAAACCCGGGGGTTTTCTTTAGGCGGTCACGGACCAAATGCGTCGTCAAAAAAACAATTGAAGCATTTCGATTTTTTAGGGAGGAATATTATTTCATCGCCCTTGACTTTTGGGTTGTATGGTAAATGTTTCCTCTCGACCCTTCGTGCAAAGGGGGCTCCTTTTGGGGTATTCCCCTTTTTCCTGTAGGGGCCGTCCGCCACAGGGGGTTCCCTTTAAGTTTATATTCTTCGCAAAAGTGTCTATTGTTTTTTTTTATTTCTTTTTGGGGCTAAAATTTCGAAACTTCGGCCTTTTCACTAACGAGGGACGGACTGTATTGGGGGTTCTATTTTAAACCTATTTTAATATGGGGCCCCTTGGGTTGCGAAAAACAGGGTTCAGCCCTTTTCCCTGCGTAAACCCCCCCGTGCCTTCTAATTAGAGTTTGCAATTCAGTTACATATCCGTAGGGACCCGGGGGTTTTTGCATCCTTCCAAAATTCCCCTTTTTCTATTAACTCTTGGTAGTTAGTTTTAAAAAAAAATTAATTTTTAAATAATTTTAAAATTGCCCCCAATCGCGCCAGTTAGTTGATTGTTTTCAACCCCCGAAACCCTACTTCCTTGAAAAATTTTTCGGGAAGCATTTAAAACCCCTTATGGGTTAAAAAGGAAAGTGGTTTAAAAATTTTTACCCTTTCTAAACAATCCACTGGGTCTGACTCCTCCCCAAAACTACTCCCTTTTTCCTCACTAACTAAGACCGTAAAAAGTTGGTTTTAACAACATCATGCGTTCCTTTTGGGGGGGGGTTTCATTTATGGGTTTTTGTTTTTGGGTTTTTTTTTTATTTCAGTGTAAATCTCTTGACACCCCCAAGCCCCTCTCCCAGAGGGCGGGATGCCCTTTTCTTACTAAACGCGGGGCCCTTTTTGGTGCCCCCTAAGCGACTTTACCTTTGCTTTGAGTTGTTCGCAAAATTTTAAAAACCCTCTTTTTTCCTTCTATTAACTTAGTTTGTCTTGGTCGCTCTTTCTAGTCCAACAAAGTTTTAAACAAGGTATTTTCAATTTTTATTTAGGGGGGAAAGCCTGTCTTGTCAGTTAGGTCTTTCTTTGGGGTATGAACCTCCGTTCACTAGGGGAACTTCATCTGATAGCGGGGGAAATTTAAGGCTTTTTTTTACTATCGAGGCGTTTGGTCTTTTTTCCCTTTCCCCTATAGTAGGGAAGTTGCTGCGTCCCCCCGTATCTAAGGGGTTTCCCTCCACAATTATGTCTCGTATTGTTTTCATTTTTCAAAAACCTTTTTGGGGTCCAAATCCATGATGCGGCGAGAAAATTAACTTTTGGGGCAAAGCTAGTCAAATATTCCTATGGGTTTTTCGTTAATTTCCCTGGTTCGGATTCTTCTCATCTACGCGCCCCCATTCATCTACGATGTCCGCCCTTTACCCTTTTTTTCCTTTTAAAACCTTACCCGGCTCTTGCCAAATTTGGCCAGGGGGGTGTCCAAAATAATAGGTTCTAAATGTTAAACGCTTGGCCTGCTAACAATTGACCCCCCGCCCCCAGTAACAGCGCGAACGAAACGTAACCCCTTTTCGTTGCCCTTGTTTTCCTTTTAGTCTTATTAGCCTATGGTTTCAACCCTTAGCCTAAGCCTTTTTTTAAGAAAAAATATATCTCAAAATTGTTTTAGTAAGGCTAAACCTTGGTGTTTAGTCGGGGTGATGTTTAAAGGGAAAAGGGACCTACTCATTGTTTTAACATTTTTTACCCTCGCCCCAAATCAATTGTTTTTTTAAAAATTTTTACCTTTAGAAACGTTCAGCGGGGTTTTTTTTAAGAGGTTTTGTCCAAACTCCCCCCTAGGCCATATTTTACTCATTTGTTCCCCATTAACTATTGCCCTTAAAAAAAAAAAGGAGAGATCACCCTTTAAATTTTTTTATTGACGAACCTGTTTGAGATGGGGTTCCCCATCTACCACCCCTCCCGTCGGAAAGTGTACCACTGGTTTAAACATTTGGAGAAGGGTTCTGGAACTTGATGACTGACTTAGTTTTTTTTAGGGGTGTTGTTGAGGGGTTCCTGTAGTCTGTTGTTGTTGTTTCCATTCTGGGGGTCGCTTGCCCGGGCGAACCGAAACCCCTTCCCTTTTTTTTTCTGAGTGGGGATGCTTGTTGAAGGGCCGCTTGGCCCCTTCGTCTGAAGGGGCCCCGGGGCTGGATATGGTAAACCCCTAACGGCTCCAATCGCTCCGGTTTGGCTGAAAGTGTTGATCGGGCTGGTGAAGCGATATTGCCTCGCGATGGGCCCCCGGGGATTGGGGATTTTGTCATCAAAATTGGGTCATTTTCCATTTTGGGGAGGGAAATTTGTTGACGCTTGCATGGGGTGTATACTTGGATTTGATGGGGTTTTTTTAATTTTTATCACGCTTTTCTTTTTGTTGTCTGCTCCCATTTGTGCTATCTGGGCCCGTTTGTCTGGGGGTTTTTAAATTAAAGTATAATCAAGCCGGGGATGGAAAGTCTTGTATAATTTTTTTAAAATATAAAAACACACAAGAGGCTTCCTTCGCTCGGGGTGCGCATTGTTAAACGACTCCCAATTTAAGACAGCCATTCGTAGGGAGGTTTTAAATCTTTAAGCAGGCCATTTAAAATCATGCCTCTCAGTCGTGTCACCCCACTGGAGGACCCCGACTAAGCGCCTGTTTGCAGAGCCCGCCACCCAATGCGCACTCACACCATTTTCATAAACCCAAAATTTTAATTTTCATTCTGAAGGGTCTCCATTCGCCCCAATTTCAAATAAACGACTTTAACAAAAACTGATTTTTTCCCCATTTAATTAATTTGAAATAATCCATTCCTTAATTGTCAATTTCCGAAATGGTCTACACAGCATTTTTTAAACAAAAAACCACAAAAAAAAGTTCTTTTTATCTACTAGAAATTTTAGCATTTTATAAAACAAAATCTTGCTTTATTCTTTAATTGCGGTGAAACGTTGATAATGGCGCGTGGAAATCCTTAACACATTCCGGGGGTTTTTAAAAGGAGCAGCACTATCCTATCCAAAATTAAAATTTTTTTTTTAAAATTTTTACTTCTTTTTTTAAAAAACCCAAAATTTGGATTTTTAATTAATAGACAATTCTTAAAAAGTTACATAATTAATATTGTATAAAATTTGTTTTTACACTAAAAGATATATAACTTTATATATAAAAAAACCATAGATTCATATTAATGGGAAAACTGTTTTAAATACATTTTTTGAAAAATTGCAAAATATCTGTTTAACAACGCCATTTTTATTATTGGGCTGACAATTCCACACCCCAAAAAAAGCTAACTCTAAACAAATAAGCAAAAAACAAAAAACAAATAAAACAAACTACAAAACATTAAACATATTATTTCTTTCTATACATATATGTATTATAATATAAAAAAAAAATTGCCAATAAAAAACTAGTTCAGAAAAAAGATTATAGAGAAAAATGAGAAAAATTTTTTAAAATATATATATAATATATAATTCCAAAACCTTTAACTTATGTTTGATTTACTTAAACATAAAAAAAGTAATTTGGCCTAAACAGGTGAGTCATATTTTTATAAGTAAAATCCTGAAATAAAACATTTAAGTCGCTTGGGCCCAAATCAAAAATTTTGTCAAACACATTGGGCCCCTGACGTTAATTCAATTCAACCCTTTTAAAGTGATTAGTTCAACCCCACCGATCCGAACAAATTTTAAAAAACATAGGAAGAAACCCAATTTTTTTTTAAAAAAGGTCCCGCATAAACACATTTTAAAGTGTTTTTAGACGCAAAAACCCAAAAATTTTTTAAGATTCAATGAGGGGTCTGATATAAAACAAAATTCAATCCCAAAATTAAGGGGTTGGGTTTTTGACCCTACAGATTGAAGCAATTTTACCCAAAAAAAAATTTTATAAAAAATCTTAATTTCAAACATATTTTAAACGCCCCGGGCCCAAAAAATTTTTTTTATCAAGATCACAAAGCAGGACCTTGATAGCAAACATTTCCACACCCCAAAAAATAAGTGGCATAGGATAAAACCCCAAAAAAGTTAGTAATTTGAAAAAAATTTAGGAATTAACAATTTTTTTTAGAAATTATGCTTTTTACAATATTAAGGTACTCCGGGCCAAATTAATATCTGTCAAGAGCAAAAGCGGGGGGCCCCAAAAGAATAATAATTCTCTATCCAAACTATAAATTTCATAGGCCTATCTAAAAATTGAGCAAATTTTTATACATTTGGGGGGGAAGTATTTTTTAAAGGAAAAAATTTCTACAAAAATTTTAAAGATTAAGTTTCTTCATTTTCAAAAAATTTGTAAAGGGGAAATCTCCCTTTTTTTAAACCCCATTCTTAATTTTTTTTTTTTGTATTTAATTTCCCTTTTAAATTTTTAATTTCGGAAAAGTTCGAAACACTTCAAGAGATTAACTTTCACTGTAAAAATAATAAGGGTTGATGAACCCTTTTTAATTAATAAGGATGGTTTCCTATAATGGTCAAAATTTTTAGAAATTTCTAGGGCATTTGCATATCAGTTGAATTTTTAAAATGTCCAAGGGGATATTTTTTTAATTTTGAACTGTTGCCTGAATTTTTAATCTCTTCAATGAGGGGAAAACACTCAACCCGCAGCCCAACATGTATATTTGTTTTTTTGGGAAAATTTAATTTTGTTTCGGGAATTTCGAAGGGGGGTATTTCTTTTATTAATTATTTGATTGTTTTTGGGAGAATGTTCGAAAAGTAGATTTTTGGTATTTTTAAAAAATGTGAGGGGTTTATTTTAATTTGAATTTAGATCGAACAGGATCCAAATACCTTGAACCCTTTTAATTTTGGATTTCTTTTTAAATTATATTTTTTTTTTTCTCTGATTTGAAGCGACTGGCATGCCAAATCTTTCGCTTTTTGTTTTCACACCCCTTTTCCCCACTGAATAAAAGAACATCAAGCTTATCTTTGTCATTCTGTTTTAAATAAAAAAACATAAAATGCAAAGTAAAAACCCATACATTGATTTGAAAGTAATATCTATAGGTAACTAAACTAAAGTAGGGAACATTATTTGGTTGGTCATTTGTTCTACAAAAAATGCAGGAAGACACTCTAAAAATTTTTCAATATTCATTTTGAAAAAATACTAAAAATTTTAATCCCTTTTATTTTTAATTTGCCAGGTAAAAATTAGATGGAGGTCTCTTAGGGGATGACCAATTGTTCTTTTTATCATTTGCCCCCTTTGTGGCCTCCATAATGTCGTGATAATATTTATTAATTATCACGTGTAAAATTTCGTTTATATTCCTTTAAAACTAGATTCATTTAAACAAACCTTACTTTTAAAAAAAAACAAGCAAGATAATATTTGTTGCCCGGGGAAAATGATGTACCAAAATATTATATAGGGTTTCCCAGAGTATATATTTTTTGTTTTTTTTTTTCTAGCAAAATATTTACTTTTTTATACTATTAATAATTTAAAAAGAAATTGCTGGATCCAAATATTTTTTTATTATATCCTCGTCTTTTTAACTGTATGGTTTGTGTTTCCCTTTACCGAAGTAGAACAATTTAAGGTTTTTTCAATGTAATCCCAATGTTCTTTTAAAAAATGTAAAAATGGGAAATATCAAATTAGCCCTTTAAAAAAAACTAAATAAATTGTTTTCTGATTCGATTAATTTTTAAAGCTTGGGCAATTTAAAACAAAAAAGACGATATGTATAGACCATTGGATGGGGTTTTTTTTAAGTCCTTCAAATTTTTTCGTATGTATTGGTTTTTATATAATTCATTTAGAAAAAAATTTATAATGGGAACAACACTAGCAGTAATAGAAAACTAAAGTTTTTAATTTTAAAGTAAAAGTAAGTGTAATTGCTAAAGATTTGACCTCTATTGGGTTTGGGTTTGAACACGTTTTTACCCTAGGGTTTCGAAGGGAGAAGTGGGTTTTTAATTTTCGGTCTTCAAAGTCCGAATATTTTAGAAAATGCGGGTCTTTAAATTTTTAAATTTTTCCCTATACATAAAAGATACATTGTAATGGTAAAATTTTTTACCCTTTAAAATTACTATTAAAAGTAATGAAAGCAGTTTTTAAAAAAGTTTCATAATATTTTTAGTCAAAAACGTTTTTTTTATAATTTCAATTAAAAAAGCCCTTTTCAGAAATAATCCATGGGCCCCAGATATTGTCCACGTATTCCCTTTGGGGCCCAGACCATTCGTGCGCTTTGTGTTTGATATTTTTTTTAGAAATATTTTTTTTTGGTTGAATTGTGTTGACCAAAAATTTTATAAATGAAAAAGATTTAATGTCCATATTTAATATAAAATTCTAATAAATGGCACACAAAGAAACATTGGGGTTTATAGTTTGATTTTACAGCAAAAATATAGCATTTATAGGGTTGTGATTCAAATATTTTGAAACAAATTTTAAATAGCAATAACAATATTATTTGGAAATTAAAAAAGAATACATCGGGGAAAGCTTGCTATTTCTCGGTCAATAATTTTTTGGCTTCTTTCCTGCCGCGAGAAAATTTAAAAAACAGAATTTACAAAACCAATTTTTGCAGTTTTTTTTCTAGAGGTTTTAAAAGTTATTTTTTTAATTTAATGACAGAATTTAAAATTTTGGAAGTACAAAACAGGGCTTAGAAATATTTGTTCCCCAAAATGTTTGAAAAAATTGGGGATGGGAGGGTACATAAAAGGCTGCATATCCCCACCCTCACAAGACTTTATAGGGAGTAAACTCTCAGATTCGGTGGGGAGGGTTTTTGTATCGGAATGGGGGAAAACTTGAACTGCGTTTGAGGTATAAGGTGAAACCCGAGGGAAAAGACCACTGGGAAGCCCAGACCACCCCTGGGGTAGAAAATGTTGATTTAGAAAGAAAGGGGTGTAATGGGTTATTGGTAAAATACCTCAATTAGGGATAGGGGGGCGACTTTTGTGAGTGCGGGAAAGAAATTTTTTAGCTTTTTTAATGCCATGAATGCAATTTTTAAAATAAGTCTATGTTAAAATATAGTCCCTCTTTTAAAATTCTTTATACCTTTCTATACTTTTGATATCTAAATTAGATTTAAAATAACTATTTTTTTTTTACAAAATACCTAACAACTATAGAACTGAGATTGCATGGTCCTTTCCCACCAAACCCCTTAAGCCACCTTTTTTGTATTTTATTTTTTAACAAGTACATAATTTTAATAAATAATTTGTGATTATTTGACCAAAAAACAATAGTTCAATATTGTGTGTGAGTAAACATTTTTCTCCCTTTTTCCCGCCATTCTTTTTACTAAGTAATGTAATGAGTGTTTTCGATAACTTTTGTTCAGCAAGATATTTAAAATAAGTTATCAAAAAATTTTGCAATTGTAAAAAAGGGCACTACTTTTTGATTGATGGAATTTCAAAATGAAAACTAAAATTATTTTGAACCTATCTTTTGTTTAAGTAGGCCTGTGTTCCTTGTATGCCTCGTTGTTTTATTTTATCTCTTTGAATAATAACATCCTTTTTCATAAAAAATATATATTTTTAATCTATCTATAAAAAAATTTTTTTACGATGACCCTAAAAAAAATTATTACTTTTTGGTTTTTAAAATGACTGAAGTAAAGAGAGGGTTGAGTGGGCCTTTTAAGACAAGTTTTTCTAAAAAAAGAATGAGTTTAAGAAATTTGGCCCCTTTCATTTAGCGTGGAAAGCAACCTAGGAATAAACGGTTATCTTTAAGCGTTTTTGTTTTTAAAATTTCCTTTTCGGAAACGGTCATTTAAGATTAGAAGCAAGTTGATAATCAAAAATTGATATTATACTTTTTATACACACACCTGCACTAAAACTTAACAGTGATCAAAAATCAATAATTTGATATTTTCGTGCTTGTTGGCACAAAAGGATTTTTGGGGTATGAAAACATGCCGCACCGCTCACCCCCCCCTTCCTCCCACCTTCCCAAAAAAAAACTTTTATTTTGTTATTTTGAAAATATGCATTAGATACCCTTAAATTTGAACATTTAAAATAATACTGAATAAATTACAACTTGGGTTAAGAGATCCTTCACTCTTAATAATTTTTGGTTTGTTAGGTTAAATAATTAAAAATTGTTTTTTCCCCTTTCAAAATTTTTTAAATACCCAAAAAAATTCTGATAACAAAAATGAAAGGGGTAAATTTTAGTCCTATTTGGGGCTAGTAAATAGAAAGTTTTACGTGTATAATTTTTCCTTCTTTCTTTTCTTTAAAAAAAAAAAAACAACTCTGTCATCACATCTAAGTATTTAAAATTTAATATCTCTCACTTTTGGTATTATTTTCAGGTTTTAAAATTTTTATTCGCTTATGATAAAAAGTCAAAATTTAAAAAAAAAAATGTCTCCCTTTGAAACTACGAAAAAAAAAATTTAATTGAATAATAACGCACCAAAATAGTTTTCTATTCGAAAAAAAAAGCGTCCATTAAATGTTTTTTTCTTCCAAAAAACTGTTTCCCTGTTAACAAAACAAAAAAATAATCAAAGTAAACAAAGTACAGGTATAGAGGATTGATATTAGATTTAAACTTCAGTGGGGTTGTTCAAGAGAATAAAAAAATTAGTTAAAGATATAAAAAAAATTTACACGAAATTGGTAATATTTCGACAATTTTTAAAAAATACGATGAAGTACTCCCTGACGCCTACATATGAATTGGGTCCATTCTTTTGATCATTTTTTGCATCAAATCAATTTTGATCTATGTTTTGGCATATATTAAATATGTGCAGTTTAAATTTTTGGTTTTAATAGTTTTATTTTAAAGGGGTATAATGAAAACAAAAAAAAAAAGCTTCGAAACAACTACACACCCCCCAAAAATTCGTTTTAACTGCGGCTCTCTTTGATGAAACTTAAATGTTACGAAGAAAACAAATAAAATTCCTTTTCAACCCAAACAACATAAACTGACTGTCTCGATTGCAGAAAAGTTGGAAGATAGTAATTTCATTGTTAAAACAAGTTCAAGCGATGCGACGTTTGATTTCTGAAACAGGGGTTTGAGCATCTGAGAAAAAATATAAAAGTTTTTGTTGGAGAGTATTAGTCTTTTTGTGCGTCTTATAGCTCGCACCCTAAATTTAAAAAAGTTTTTCTTTCTGAAAACAGGTAAAACGAAAGTCAAGAGGAAAATAATATTCTTATGAATTTTTGGCCAAAAATAAAAAAGTAAGATCTATTTTATTTTTACACGCAATAAATGGTTTTTTAAACAGCATCTATCGTTTTTAACGAGGAAAAAAAATCTTAAAATATATTAGAAAACATAGTATTTTCAAAATTTTTGGGGGAAGTTTTTAAACAAGAAGTTTGTTTTAATAATTAAATTTTTTTAATGTACTAATTTATTTTTGCGTTATAGATCCTCCCAAATTTTTGGAAATTTCCCTTGATTTCTCATCACCTGTGTTTGCTAAGTCTTTTTGAATTAAAAAACCTTAAAGCAAGATACTCACTTCAAACATTTATCAAGCTTTTTATCAAATGCAAACATTGTTAGCCAAAAAGTTAAATCCTAAGGCTGGTTTTGCTAATGAAATGTAAAAATTTTTGGGCCCAAAAATTTAAAAACCTAATCTCTCTCCAGATTCCCTTTTTAATATTTTTAGCAAATTTTCAAAGGGTTTTTGAACCAAAAAGTCTGTAGAAAAAAGGTGTATATTATTTTAGCAATTTATGGTAATTATCGTAGTCAATCCCGCATTTAATTTTTACCCAATGAAAATCTTTTCAGGGGCCGGGAAAAAGAAATAAATGTAGAGTAAATTAAATCAAACGAGACATCCGAATTTCTTACCAAAAATATATTTCTACTCAGAGCGAGTTGAAATATTACGGGGTAAGAAAACGACAAAAAAAAAAAAAAAAGTAAAACCCTGAGGGAAAAAGAAGGGCTAATTCAAAAAATTGAGAAATCGTGGATTAGTCCTTCAGGGCAAAATAATGCTTTAACTTACTCTACCTCTAATGGTGTGAAAAGATACCATTGTAAAGTATGATATGGTGTACAGGTTTTTTAAGCCGTAAACGTAAAATATTTGTATTAAGAAAAAGATATCGAAACAATTGTAGGAATTTTTTTAAAAACCCCTATTTTAAAAAACCCCCTTTTAAATCATAGGTCCATTTGATAGGGTGTATTGATTTAAAATTTATATTAAACTTAAACTGTATAATTTTTTTTGTACAAAAATTGAAAGTTACTTTTGGTACATTATTTATGACTAATAATCAAAAAACATAACCAAAAATTCGCATTGGCAAAAAACCGTAAAGGGAACCAAAAAATTCGCTGGACTATATAATCCAATTGGAGGAAGATTTTAGACGTATTTAAAATATTCGGGGTTTAAAAGAGTGGGGAAAAAAAATTTGGAATAACCCCCCTGAGAACCTATTGGGAAAACTCCAACTTTGTTAGGCCGTCTAAAAAAAGAAAGGCTTTTAAACCTTTGGCTACTGAAGTGGGTTTTTCAAAAAATGTTATTCAAAATTTAAGTGGGGGTTTATTTAAGAAAAATTAAAAAATAAGTGTTTATTTCTGGGCATTTTGCTCTTATCTCACAACTACTTAAAATTTTAAAGTGCAAAATCAGAGGTTCTTTTCAAATCATTTAAATATGGTATACATTAAAGAGCTTTGTCGTGCAATTGGGGCAAATAACACTTGTGAAAACTAGCTTTTTACTTTTAATATTTAAAAAATTTTTTAAGACACTTGTCACTCTCATCCAGTAAAAAAAACCAGAACTTTTTTCAATTTAGTTTTAAATTAATATTATTTAACTTATCTTGGAAATAAATTTTTTTGTTTTGTAAAAATTGTACGGAAAATGGTATGATTTTTTTACAGGAAAAAAACAATATATAACATTAAATCTCAAAACTTTAAAAGAAAAAAAATCTACCAATTCAACATAAATATCTTTAAACTACTTTACAAAAATTTATCAAGCAACGTAAAAAAAAAGTTTTATAAAGCCAATTTAGTTCGTCATAACATTTTCCAGCGTTGAGGATGGTATCCTTTAATAAACGTTATATTATCAGGAACGTTGACTCTTCTGCTAAACGTTTTGGGCTTTAAGGCGCCTTCAATTCTAAAGGATCTTTTGAATATTACTTCTTCTCCGCAAACAAGTCCTTAGTGTTCCAAATTTATCATCGGGAACCCCCTAGTGGGTAGAGTCATTTTATAGGTCTCAGAATTTCACCTTAGTAGTCACTACTCTTTCGAGCCTTTTATTCTATCGATTAGGAAACAACTTCACAATTTTTCCCCGGGGCCCTTTTCCCTCCTTTTGGGAACCCTCTGATCCAACTAAATATATCTCGTATGTATCTTTTTAAAAAGATTTTAAAATTGGGTTTTTTTCCCTATATAAATAATGAATAGCTTTTTCACATTTATTTTTTATCTTTGTTTAAAACTTATTTTGTTTTAAATTTAAAACGCGGAGGGGTTTTAATCTCCCTAGAATGCGGAAAAGATTTTCCTGTCGCGCATCGCATCCTTTTTTCGTATTTTTTTTTTTTTCGGTCCCCGACCCAATTTCCCCCGGCTCGTGAAATCAAACCTTTGTGGGAAAATTTTTAGTTAAAAGAAAGAAAGATTGGATGCCGTGGTATTTTTTCTTTTTGGGGTTCTACTTCTAACTTCAATTACAATTGGCGCCCCTCTGGGGCAAAAATTTTGGACTTTTCACAATGCAAAAAACACGCGGGGTTTTTTGTTGGATTGTGACGGCCCACTTCGAATTTAAATCGGTAAGTAATGAACGGAAAAATGGGCTAAATTTTAAATACTCACCCAAGTGCAGTGCATATGTGAAGACCATCAAAATCTAAACTTCAGACCCGAGATAAAAAGTGCTTCGCCCCCAAAAAAGTTATCTTCAAGCGTGTTTTTGACAAGGAAAAAGGGAAATTTTAAAAGTGAGGACACTTTCACCGACTTTCAAAACAACAATTTTTACCCCCGAAGGGCTCTTCAATAAGTAAAAACAAATTTGGAAAGGTTCAACCGAGGGTTCTTTTACAGAAGGAACTTCGTTTGAAGGGTCAACATGACAACCGAGGATTCGATAAGTTAAAAACGCCAACGATATTCAACTTTTGACAACTTTAGAAGCGTAAGGTGAGAAAAATAAAATTACTTTCAGGGAACTTGGAATCCCGGACCACTTTTAGAATTTATTCAGGGATTTTACGCGAGTTTTTTTAGGTTTAAGTGAAAGACAAACAGACTTTTTTTA
>JBCFYV010003074.1:0-27414 GCA_039000515.1 Timema cristinae
TGTTGCTAAAAAGGGGCCGGCTGCTGCCAAATCCTCCACCAGGATTTGAATGGCTCTGTTCAGCCGCTCTCCGGCTTTTTCAGAGGTGGGGGATATCCTGAAGTCGGAGAGCCGTCGGGAAAACGCCAGGGCTTCAATGGGTCTTTTTGGGGTGCTTTGTTTCGGCTTTTTCCCACCTCCAGTTGAACTTAATCAAATGATTTGGGAATTTCAGACAGCGAACACTGTTTTCTATGGCTAATTACTATATATAAGCATTAAATTAATTATTGATCCTGTAAAATGGGCCCCGAACGTTAGATTATTTTCATAAGGGTGACATTTAAAAATCTTTAAAA
Source organism: Timema cristinae (assembly GCA_039000515.1). NCBI lineage: Eukaryota > Metazoa > Arthropoda > Insecta > Phasmatodea > Timematidae > Timema > Timema cristinae. Next base: position 339 of record JBCFYV010003074.1, read on the forward strand.
TTTTGTTTTTTTTTTAATGTAAAATAGTTCCCCCTTTTTACCAAACTTTAAAAATAATTTTTTTGAATACAGCCCTCAAATTAGTTTATTTACAAATAAATATTTCAAAAAAATTTTTAAAAGGGAAACCCTTTTCATTAACTTTTTTTAGAAAAAATTTTTTTTTTTGCGCTACCCTTAAAATGACAATGAACACTCTTAAATAAAAAAAATATTTGTAAACAAATCTAGAACTATTTTCAAATTTATGAGTTATTTGACGCAGATACATGACTTGACGTATGAATATTTTAAATTGTGGATTATAACCCGTTTAGAATTTTCAATTGTATTATTTCTTATGTTATTAAATTTAAAATCTATAAAGGTACCAGATGCAAAATCACCTGGGCTTTACGTATGAATATGTTAAATTGTGGGATTCTTTCGGTTTGAAAATTTTTGTTGTTTTTATTATTTTATAAGTAATGTTAAATTTATAAAAGGGGCCAGATTCAGATCACCTGACTTGACGTATGAATATGTTAAAAATTTTGGGGATTCTGGTAGTTTAGAATATTAGTTGTATTAGTAAATTTTTTAGGTATTTGGGATATATATATATATATATATATTATATATATATATAAAGGTGCCAGAAAACAGAAACCTGACTTGACGTATGAATTGTTTAAATTTGTGGGTATTCTGGTAGTTTAGAAAATACAAATTTTTTTAGCATTCAACATCAAGGGTTTTGGATCCATGATTTGACGTAAATTTCTCTGTTTCCTACCAAAATCCCTATAGGTGTCACTGTTGTTGGGAGGGAAAATTTTAAGGAAAAACCCCTCGCTAATGATGTGGTGGAAGGGGGGGAAACAAACCCATTGCATGCAGTCCTTAATTTAACGCAAAAAGAGAGTAAAATTATAATTTTGTCACATTAGTTCCACTGTGTCTTCTTAGCCTCAAGAACTACAACAGAGAAAAATACTATTGTAGGGATCCTAATTGAGTTGAATTTATTAGAGCGGTAGTATCTTTGTTGTCCAGTTGTAACATTATAACCACGTAATGTTACAAATCTCTAATCACGTCAGTATGGGGCGGGTCCAGTTGTAACATTATACCACGTAATTACAGCTGAGGAACGGCCTGGACGTAGTGATATTGTGTGGTAAGGGTGGTAGGTTCTATTCCACCTAACTCGCAATTTTATAAAACATATGGCACATTGTTTACATGTTACATGGCTCTGATGGAAACCCCATCTTCCCCTCTGGGCAGCCTTCATTAAATCCTAATGAAACATAAACTGTGGAAGATAATTGGGTCGAAAGTTACATAACAGTGAGCGTGTTCACCTTCAATACTCAGCACCCTTAATATTTAATATATCCATATGCTTGATTTTCTAAATGTACTGTACATTATATAAACTCTAACACTTGAAAAGGAGGTAGCATATGCAGTTCCTGTCTAGATTATTTTGCTAAAACTTTTTATTAATTTTTTTAACACCGCATCTCCGTTTGGGTTATACGCTTTGTAATAATTACGCTAGTGGTTTTAGGGATAAGTAAGGTTATATTTATAGGAAGTGCAACAGCAGTTACGTGGAGGGAGAATGTAAAACTAGTTAGGAAAACTCATCCTCAGTACACCCGACCTAGATTCGAACCTCAATCTCCCGTCATCAGCAGTCTAGTCTACTGCAAGAGTAGCGCGTTAGACCATGTGTCAACAGAAGCAGGTGATACACTATTTGTTTACCATGTGAAACCTATTGACCCTTGCATGGCTTCGAAAGGTATAGTAATATTTCTAAAGGGAGTCCGCTAGAAAATGGTACTTTACCATAGCCAATAAAGTGTGTATACGTATATCGTCCATCAAATTCCAAGGAGAGTCTGGCCCTCCCCCTTTCTACGCCCTTGGCCCTGTGATATGTAATAGAGATAAGGGTATTATAAATTACTACATAGGAGAAATCCTCCTTCAATCAGTGATATCTATTTCCTGACTGCTATTCTGCTCGACTATTGACTATTTCCGGCTATAAAGATCTCTGTTATCTTCATTTTGTTCTGAATGGATATACAATTAGTTTCCTATCCCTAAAGTTAAGAAATGTTGAATTGTTTTGGTCTGGGAAGGAGGAATTTATATCCCACAACCCAAAGAGGACATTTTACGAACGTGGGATGATTCTATACCCCATTTTTTTAAAATTGTAGCTAGGGCTGAAATCCCTCTCCCACACATAAAATAATTTATACTCCCAGAAATATTTTTTGTTTTTTGTTCGTATGCTAGGCCATCTGCAATAGAAAGGGGTCATCAGCAATTTATACTACAATTTAGGTACACATGTGTGGAGAGTATAAAAAAAAACTGAGAATAAATAATATCGAAATGAAATAGGGCCTACTTAGAGTGCAACTTTTTTTAAACTTTCACAAATCACAAAGTGAAAAATAAAATTGTCTCTAATAACATTCAATTGATTTAGTGAAACCACTTAGAGTGAAACCAGCCTTAGAGTGAAACCAGTTTTACAAAAATAAAAAAATACACAATTGGTTTGGATTATGTCAAAATTTGTTTTAATTTTTTTGGCTGTGAAGAAGTCTTAATTTAAATATAAAGTTTAAAAAATAATATTGGATATGGAATCAAACCTGTGCTTGTGAAATGTTTTTTACGCATTATTCATTTTGAAGTGGAGACTGGTTTTTTCTTCATATTCGCGCGTATTTATCAGAGGGTAGCGAAATCAATTCGGAAGTAAGAAGGGGATAGGAATCTTCTGGGTCTACCACCAGTGATATTGATCCATTAAGGAGGGGATTCTCGACTCCTTTTCAAATTTAGCCCTGTAAGCTTTATTATATCTACTTTCTAAAGAATATTCACGTTTTTATTTTTCATAAAATTAAAATGTTTACACATTTAAGACAAACGTTGCATCAAAACATTTCTAGGCCTACCCTTACTGAGCCTTGATGTGTAAGAAGTATTATTTGGCAAATTGCTCTTTGCTTTTAATTGATTAATTTAAAATAAGTTAAGTTAATAAGAATTATTTGAAGCTATATTTAAGTATACAATGTCGTATTAAGGTATTTTAAGTTAATCTAAGAGCCAAGTACTAAATTTATTTAAAAATAAAAAAGAAAGTTTATGGATGCACCATTGCTTGGAAAAAACCCCTTTCAGTAGATTACAAAAAATATATATACACTAAGGTGACCTGGTGGTCTAGGGTAAGGTGTCAGACTTCTGTGCTGGCGGCCGGGGTTCAATCCTCGGTCCCGGCACAGATTTATCTGATTGCCAACCCTTCCTTCCCCCTCTGACAAGACATCTTGTGGAATGTGGGAATGCCAGGCCTCCACCCTGGGTTTGGGTTCCACTTAAACTGTAGGTCCCTTCATTTCATCTCACAATCACCTACCATTACACATTAGCGTAAATGCGTATAACCCGAACGGGTAGTAATACGCGGTGCTAATAATAATAATAATTTAATAACAATAACAATAACAATAACAATAACAATAATAATAATAATAATAATAATAATAATAATAATAAAAATTTATAATATACACTAGGTTTACTGTATGTTATGAACCGAAAAACGTCTCTTAAGACATCTGAAAAATCTTTCGTAAATGGGTTTCTTAAATTTTCTCTAAGATTTTTCCCATCCAACAACGGCTAAGGTCTAAATTTGAAAAGTTCAGCTTTATGACATTTTTTCTATATTAAATAAACATTACCCGCTTTTGGCCACATGGCTTAAAGCACAACTCTCGCAATAGACTAGACTACCGCTGACGGGGAGTTCATGGTTCGATCCAGGTATGGTGTATGAGGGTGGTTTTTCTTACATGGTTTCCCCCCTCTCTCTCTCTCTTCACGCAAATAGGGGTACACTTCCTCTAAATTCAACCATCCCTATCCCACTAACGTAATTAGTACATTTACAGAAGCGTATAACCTGAACGGATATGAGACGAGGTGCTACAATATAATGCAATTTATATTTTTTAAATTAAATTGTAGGGGTGTCTCATTCACAATGTTATTTAAGACTTGGTCTTCCCTTATAATTAATTATTGATACTGCATTTTTGTTATTAAAATAAATGTACAAATCTTTAAAGTGAATAATAAAAAGGTTTTGAAAAGCTAAGGATTCCGGGTTTATTGCACTACTAAGCTAACGAGCGTGAGGTTGGTCGCGTCTGTAGAGGGCCAGTGGCCCGTACACACGGGTGGGTTTTTTTAACTTTGTATTCGCTGGAAAAGCTTGAAAAAAATAAAAATTTGACACCTAACATTAAATAGACAGCAAAGTAGCAACAACAAAATACTCGCTGCTCATTTACACGATCATTTTTTTTCATCCTTGTTTTGGAAATTGTTAATATTACCGACAAGAATAATAGTTTAGGTTAATGCAATTTTTGAAACAATCAGGCTGAAATGCATTTAATTAAAACCACTTAATTCATTTTCTTCAAACTCAAAATATTCCGTTTTACTTTTGTGGAATAACGGGAAAATCAATGTTCAATTTGCTACTGTAAGGCAACTGTATTGCTTCTGGGGGATGCTCTATGCTTCAACATCACTTAACAATATGACCTCGGTACCACCAAAACCAGCGTCGGCCTGGCTCATCTTCAGCCCCTCGGCTAATGATTCATAGACCCCCTCCCCCCCAACTCATACCAATCCAATTATTTTTATATTTAAAATTAAAAGTTAATTACCAAATAATGATTATGGTTTCCAATAAAGATGATACACCCTGCCAAACCATAATTAGGATTCTTGACAAGGGAATAACATTCAATCTAATATAAATAAATACAATTTTAACTGCATTTAACCAAACTAAGCTTGAAATAACCTTAGTTTGTCAATTAAGATTAAATAAAAAAATATTAAGCTGATAAAAATTACTTTAGTTGACACAATTAAAAATAAATACAAATATACAACTTAGTAAAAGTAAAAGAAAAAAGACAAAACAACTATAGCAATAATATATTGTTAATTAATCATTTCAAAGTTTATAACTCTGGATATTATTTTAAGAAGCGTATAACCCGAACGGCAGTAAGACGCGGGGGCTAATATTATATAATTATAGAGTATACAACTGAGTAGATAAAAAACTGTTTTAAAGCAGTTTCAGAGTATTAAAACAACATGGAAAGTTATACCTTTTGCACTGTAACAATACATTCGGGAAATTTTTAGTTGATTTATATAATCGCCGAGCTAACGTAACAAGTTAGAATTAAAGTCCGTTGAAAAAAGCATCAAACAATTTTGGGAACAAGTATTGAGAGAAAGAATAACTTTTCCTGTCGAAGTAATAACTTAAGTTCTTCATTGTATGCTGATATTTAATCTAATTTTCATATTTTTTGAGATCGTGAAAATAGTATTTTTCAACATCTATTAAAAAGAGTAAAGACAAAAAAAAAATGTCTTAAGAATATCTTAATCTATTTTTGAGAGCTTAAAGCTTAGAAAAAAAACTTCTCACAACGCTATTTTGCTTTACAGAGTCATTACAAATTTGAAAGCGAGCGTTTCGGGTTTAAATTGAAGAATCCGGATTGCACTGATATTTCATGTAAAACAGAAAATGATCAACGTTAACACTTAGAGCATTTTTTGAGGCTGGAATGTTCTTTAATAAAAAGTTTGAAATTAACTTTATTGGTCTTAGATATCATCAAGATCGTCCTCATCTTCAACTCACTATAGAGCGTGGATGTCCTACCGTGGCAATTGACCTTTGATCCCGATTTGGAGGGGTTCATTGACCTACTTTCCACACCCGGGTTGATTTACCGTTTTTTCCCCACCCACATCCCCCTTCCCCGAGGTTATTTTCCATTAGCAGTGTATTGTGATGTCGATTAACCTTCTTTTCATATCCATTAATTCCCTCCCCCGAGAAACCCTGCCCCCGACAAAAGGCCACCACATTGGCTCATGGGTTTATGATTTTAAAAAGTGTGCCCCAAGGGTTTTGGGTTTGGGGGAGCGTGCAGTCTCGGGCACTCCTCCCACGACGTGCCTCATGGGCTCAAACCCTGGACCATAATTAAATATACGGTTTTGGAGCTTGCCCCTCGGAATCCACAGACTGAGGAGCGGACTTGGTCATCGGCCTAGTGTGCCCCAGGGTGTGCACTCCGTGTGTCCGTGTGGGTTTTTATTTTTTGGAGGGGAGGGGGGGGAGTACAGTCTATGGCTTTCGGACATTTTCCCCCCACGACGTGTAAAAACATCCTCTCTCAACGAAAAAACAAACATCACGTGTGAGCTTTTGGGAATGTCTTGCTGTGATTTTAATTGACCTCCTTTCCACATCCGGCCCCACTCGGTGGTGATTATACTAAAACATGTTCAAAAAGGAAAAAAATTGGCTGACACTGGTTCAATACGGCGTTGTGACGCCCTTTTCACATCAGGGTGCCCCAAGGTTATTAATCGGTGACTAATCAAGGGTTCAATAAGGAAAATACTGGCCCGGCACTGGCACAATGATTTCCACATCCACGAGAAAATTAACCGTTTATTCCCCGAGGGGCCCAATGTCATTACTCGCCTGGTGGTAAGCTCAAACAACGTGACGCGGATATTTGTGTGTCTATCGAGGCCACCACCACCCCCTATCCACTAGCCAGGGCTCAAGGGGGTTTATCCCAATGGGGGATTTGATTTTTTATGTGTGTACCGGTGTTAGGTATCCACCATGGACCTTTGGAGGCGTCATACGAAGATAATGTGGTAGGGAGGAGTTAGGAGCTTTTCCAGCGTTTACGCGAAACTACCAACAGTACACATCAGTAGGTTTTCAAATCCCCCACAACCTCACCCACCACTAGATTCGAACCCTATATCTTTTCGCCGGGTGCTTCATGCCCCATAGTTGCCAAATGCTAGAGAAGAATATGGTGTTTCAAATTGTACGCACCTTTTATGTGTCTAGAATATGTTGTATGGAGTCTTAAAACAGAAGGCGTTGGCAATATACACGTGACAAAATTTGCCAAAATAAATAACAAAACCCCGACGGTTAAAGGGAAAGCTTTATTGATTTAAACACGTGTAGTTTTATAGCTTTTGCAAGTAGAATATAGTATAAAGGAAGAATAAATATCTACTATTATTATTACTGCTTAAATATCTGTTTTAAAGGGAAGGGGTCACACGCACACGAACACCCACATACATTCATTTATTTTTAGCACCGAGTCCATTAGTTTTTAATGTGTGATGTGTGCCCAATTTGTTTTTAATGTGTCCACCAAGAGGGGGATGGAAATATTGCCAGAATGAAATATTAAATTGTGCAGGATTATGGTAAATGTTAAGCTTTATTTATAACACATGTGTAAATTAAAAATAGATTTTGCAAAAAATATTTGAGCAATAGGATATGAGTAGAAAAGGAGAACAAGTATACTATTAATATTATCATTTTAAAATAGTTTCACTGCTTAAATATTGGTTTATAATTTAACTAAAGGGTAAGGTGTCACATACACACATATATTCATTTTTCATCCATATTTTTAATTGTTGTGACATTAGATTGATACCCCAAAGAGAAAGTAAAAGTATTTAATTATTTTAGAAACAATTGTTTATTCTGAATGTTTCAACTTAACCATAATGTTTGAGACGGAGCTTCTAAGATAAATAAACTTTATTTATAGGATGGGAGAGGGGTGTTTGGGTGTACACGTTAAAACACAAACATAACTTTTAAATAATATTTATTTACACAAAAAAAAGTTTTTACAAATATAGCTCACACCACGAAAAGATACTTGGAATTTTTTTACAAATATAGCTCACAAAAAATTAAAATTGAAAATTTTTAAATTCACACAAATAAAAGTTTTTGAATATTTTTTTTTACAAATATGATTCACAGCACTAAAAGTATACTTGCTATATTTATCTACACAAATAAAAGTTTTAGAATATTTTTTATAAATATAGTTCACAGCACGAGAAGTATACTTGCATATTTATCTACAAAAATAAAATTTTGGGATACTTTTAACAAATATAGTTCATACCATGAAAAGTAAAACTTGAAATATTTATTTACACAAATAAAAGTTAAGAATTTTTTTTTACAATATTGCTCACATCATGAAAAGTATACTTGGAAAAATTTATTTACACAAACAAAATTTGCTCACACCATGAAAGAATACTTGGAATATTTTGAAACAATAATCAATTTCTTTAGCTCGTATAGGAATAGTGGCCCTCGTTAAAATTTTACAAAGTCCAGTTTTAAAAAGTATATGAATATATATACACAGTCAGATGGTTTCAATTTAAAAATTTGTACAAGGAAAAGAATTGACTAAATTTAAAAAATATATACAAACAACTAATTCTATTTGACTATAAATAATGAAGTAGGTGAAAAGGGTTTGTACTGGCAGAAAAAAATATGAAAAAATAACCAGGTGCATTTATTAATCAATAAAAAATGCATTTTTTCATGCAAAAAAAAATTGAAAAATATCAAATCTTTGAAAAATGGTATGTTGTAAAAACTTCAGAAGAAAGAAAAAAAGATATTATTCACCCCTTTTTAAAATACATTTTTTAAAGTCGTGGCAGGGTTTTACAAAAACTCTGAATCCAAAAACGGCAACATATTATAACTTCAATTATCCTCGTTTGGTGTACACTGGGGGTAGACTTTTGTCTATGAAACGGTAAACAGTGGAAAGCCCTTTTTCTTACAATTATTGCGGTACCCTGAAGTTCGTTCAGTGGCCTGTTGGGTGACCACTACTTTCGGAAACGTAAAAATTAACTCTTTCCTTTTAACCGTATTTTAGGTGACCCGCCGAAACTTGCCAAAATTTTTTGTTTTGGCTGGTAATGCCTCGGGGACTAAAAATTTGTTTTTTTAAAAATTTCGATAACAAAAATAATAAAAAATTAAATGAACACATCTTATTTCCCTACAAACCATTAAAGATTTAAAATTGAATTACTATAAAAAATAAAAATATTTAGCCCTTATGATCCCAAAATTTTTTTCCCGTAATATACTCCCACTTCAGTAAAAGTATTTTTACTTAATTTTGATATTAAGTTTTAACGGTCCCAAAAATAATTTTTTAACTAATGAAATTACCAAACCCTTCCTTCACCTTTCAAGACATCTTGTGAAGGGGGGGGGGAATCCAGGCCTCCCCCGTGGTTTTGGGTTTTCATTTTAAAAACGTGGGCCCTCCATTTCACTCCAATCACCCATCTTTACAAATTGCGTAAGTGCGTATAACCCAAACGGTAGTAAACCGGGCTAATAATAAAAATAATAATAATAAAAAAACTAGAGAAAATTGTTTAGCAATACATCAATTGTTAACACTTTTCAACGTATATAGTATCTATGTTTTTTTAAAATGTTTTAAATATATGTTTTTTACACCTTCCTTACTTTTTTGGGCCCGGGTTTACCTGTTAGTTTTATCATTAACATGTAAAATAAAAATTTTATACAAAAAGTAATTAAAGACAATTACTCTAAATAAAAATTCTTTATAATTATCTTTTAAATTGTTTGAATTTTTGGTTTAAAAAAGTTTTTAAATTTTAAGTTAACATATTTGTATAAATTAACTTTTTTATTTTAATGGATATATTATTAGAAATTTAACCAATATGAAGTTGTTTCAATAACCACCATCATGATTTAATATTATATATATAAATATATATTTTTTAATAAAATATAATATTTTTATATTATATATAAATATTTGTTTAATAAAATATATTATGTTTTTATATATAAATATTAAAATAAATTTTTTTTAAATATATGTTTATAAAAAAAAATTTTATTTTTTAATATAGTTTTATATAAAAATATGTAATTTTGTATAAAAAAATTATTTTTTTATATATTTATATTTTATATATAAATATATTAAAATATATATATTTTTATATCCCGCCTCTTGCGTTTTGGCTAACGCGCTAGCTGTTGAGCTCGACTGCTGGGACGGGGAATCGAGATTCGAATCTGGTTGGGGTAAATGGGGTGGTTTTTCCTAAAATGGTTTTTCCATTCCCCCTCCACGCAAAGTGGGTTCACTTCCTCTAATTCACCCCCCCAATTTCCTAATCCTTTAGCGTAATTAGTACTTAAAGCGTACAACCCGAAGGGTATAAGCCGGTGCTAAATATTATTTATTTTAAAATTACTGTGGACCCGACGACGTTTCCTGCCCGAAGTTGGCTTTTCGTTTGGGTACACAATTGATCTCATAATAAAACAAACACTATGTAAATAAATTTTAAAAATCACAAGGAACCAATTAGTGAGTTACACAACTTTTAAAAAATTCGGGGTTTTTGTCAAGACAACATAAAAAATAAAACATCTTTTCTTCCTCAAAATCACATATTGAGAAAATTTAAAAATTAAAATACTTGTTTCACAGTAATGGCAATGTTTTTCCCCTTTCCCCCCGTCTTTTCTGAACTAAAAATTTTTTAATAGAATAAAAACTGAGACACTTATAATAAATTGTATCCAATTAAAATAATAATATAGGGAATAGTGACCCCTACTTTTTTGGGAATTTTCGCCCACAACTACACAAATATCAGCTGTAAAAAAAAAATTGCGAAGCTTGCTTACAAATTTGTACCCGGTAAGCTAATTTTTTTTATTGACGTAGCTTAAATATAAAATGTCAATTTACTTTTTAATTGTTGGGTGCCTGGTGGTCTAGGGAAAGGGTGTCAGACTTCTAGCGGGCGGCCGGGTTCATCCTTGGCCCCGGGCAAAGATTTATCTGTTTTACCAACCCTTTCCTTCACTCTGACAAAATCTTGTAAATGTGAGAATGCCAGGCTCCACCGTGGTTCGGATTCCCTTAAAAACTGTAGGTCCTTTTTTTCATTCACAATCACCCACCATTACACTTAGCGAAAAGAGCGTAAACCCGAACGGTAGAAGACGCGGTGCAAATAATAATAATAATAATTTTTTTAATTGTTTCATTTTCATTTTCAAAACATAAACTTTTTGGGCCTAGAACCATTAGGGCTTAAGCAAAAACACTTCCCTATATACGTCCCATCTAAATGTATGTACTAGTTGTCGAAGACATATTTTTCGATGATACTACATAAACGCATAGAAACCCCCCCCTCTTAACCAAATTTGTAATGTTATAAAAACGTCGAAAATTTAGTAAAGTTTGTTTTTTTTTTTACTTAATGCGAGTTGATAAACAATGTTTTTGTTATCCCAGTTATAAATGAACAAATTGATGGTTTGCCAAACCGAAAACACGCAATTTAAAAATTTGTCATGTGAAAGCACAATTTTTAGATCCAACCCACAAATGGACTTGTTTGGCCTTGTGATTACTAATTCATTGCGAATGCCAAGCAAATTTGGGAAATTTGCAAGCGCTGAAGGGAATGGCGAGTATAAGGGCTCTTTGGGGATCCGTGGCAGGAGAAAAAACCTCCCCTTAAATTGCCTTTAAAAGGAGCTTAAAAGAACTAGCCATAATTTTTTTTTTATAAACAATCCGTGCCTTTGCTACTTAGGTAAATTTTTAAATTCGAAGCAAAATGTTTTGGGTGAACCAATTTTTTAATCCAACTATGTGGTGGCATTCCGTAAACCCCTGAATTAAAAAAATTAAAAGGATAATTAATGTTTTTTAGGATCGACAACATGTCGATCGATTTAAACGACATCCATTCCCGGGAAAAAAAATGTTGTAGTTTGAAATTAATAGCGCAACCGATATTTTTTGCTGCTAAAAAGCTCGTTCACTTTTGCCCGCATGATTAATATAATTACGCGCATATCGGGAAATCTTTCAATCAAAGCATTTTTTGGCTACTATGTTGAAAAATTTGTTGGTAATTTTATGCATGGTTTATTTCCTGCAAAAAAATTTTTCCATTGCCAATGTTAGCAATTTTTCTGAGAATGACAGTGTAAAGGATCGTTTTGCGTTGAAACGTATATTTTATGTTAAGGCGAATGTAATGACATTTCGCCATGGTATGATTGTTTCAAACGCTTAACTTCGTCCGCATAGTAGGGGGCGGGGAATGCCCGGGCAATGTCTGTCAAAATCACTGGACAGCATAGTAAGCGCCACCAAAAATTTGGGTTTTATCGTTGAGACCCTTTCATCTTCTATCGAGATTTTCAAGGAATGCTTGGGGGCCAAGTGCATTCATCCCAGTAATAATTTTTGCATTTTTTGAAAAACTTTTGCAATGCCGGAATGCTTCTTTCATTGCTTTGGTTTGTAAGAACATTCAATGGCAACTTGAGTGCAATATGCAGTCCATCCACCACAGCAAAGTCTCTGAAAAAGGGGGCCCTGATGAAGAATTCCCAACGCAATAGTTTTGTGATCGAAAGCGCGTAGTATCAGTGATATGAGGAATGTTTTGCCGGGCCCACCTTTGGTGCTAAAAAAAAAAAGAACCACCTTGTTGTGTTTTAAATTTGACAAATTAATTGATGTATATCTTTTTTTGTTCAGCAGTGAGCATTTGCTCATTATTTGCAATGATAGTAGTCAAAGAGGCTGCATCGATCTGTTGTTCGCGAAAAAATAAGCTGTTAATGAGTCTGTTGCTGGGGGTTAGGCGATGGCATACCGAAATAAATGAGGGGGAATTTTAAAAATGAGAATGCAAAAACCCCAACTTTATTAACAATGTTATATATTTCCGGTGAAAAATCGATTTTGGGGATTTTGATCAGCGGCCAAATGCGATCAGAATGTCGCGCTCATGAATTTTTTATATTTACCCCAGAGAACAGAAGTTGCGACGGAAAACATTCGTAAATAATTTTGCGAATAATTGGCAAATTTTGATGGGAGGGAACTCACACTGCATCTCAAGTGGAAACCCCAATGGTTTTATTTCCCAGCAAATAAAATTTGCGACACGCATCGGGTACGTGTCGTAAAAAATACCTTTGTTTTTTCGGGTATTGAAGGAAGGCCAGGAACGTTAACCAAGAACAAACGCAATAAGAAGCATTCGCTTGCTTTGGGATGGACTGTGAATAATCGGCCTAATGTATTTCCCAAAATTTCTGTGTACCTTTGGGACTGAAAGGCCTCGTTTTCGTGGGCCCCATTTTTTTGACTGTTAATTCAAGTGAAAAATCGTGGCACATCAGTATACTTAATGTCTTTGCAAATCACCAAAAATATCGGGTTTTTCATATTCGAAAAATCATTAGGGGGTTTTTGAGGCATAATACTCTTGTAAAACGTCTTTTTGTGAAATAAACACGCTGTCCATTTTCAAGGTGAAACAGCCAAATGTATAACACAGGGCCCTTTTCATGTATGGGAAAACCAAAATCGCCAAACTGCTTTCATTGCTGCTAATGTTCCCCATTTGAAAACGTTTTATTTCGTCGTTACATTACTTTTTGAACAGAAAATACAGCAATCGTGCCCTTTGGACGTTTTTGCAATGTATTTTATGGACTTCCCCAAACTGCGGAACTCAACGTTAAATGTAGCTTTGTGGATTTTGTACAGCAAGGCAATACAGAACCCCCCCAGAAATTGTCAATGTAAACCTTTCCCACCTTTGACATGCACAATTGTATATTTCCCCCATTATCTGTGTCTCTACGCATACATTGAATAACCGTCGTATTAGTGCAGTATCGTTTTAAAAAAACTTTTGGAAACTTTTCGTACATTTTCCATTGTCCATAAAGGGCCGAATGCTTAGACCCACCGCGGGACCATGGATATTTTAGGGGAACAATTCAAACAACTCTCGATATTCCTATCCAAAATTTTCTCTGAAATAATTTTTATAAATTTCTTTTGAGTCTTTGCGACAAACCCCAAATCAAATATGTGCTGGGGCAAGCTCGTTTTGCCATTAAACACAATACAGCCAGAACCCGTGTTTGGGCCAATACAGAGTATTGTAATCAATTCATCAACGATTTTAATTTTTGTTTTATGACACTGCATGTATTGACGTGCATTCTGTTTTGACCCGGGAATAACAAAATTTTAATTTTCCCGTTAGATTCACGAAATGTAATGAAAAAATCGGTCAGTCGTAGCGGTACGAAATTCATGGCGTTTTGAATGTATTCTTGCAATGACGCGGATACCAATAAATTTTTAGGGAAAAAATATATGCGGTAGATGTGTTTTTTATTAGTGGTTTCATAAAAAGTTTCGAGTTACCAACAATAGCACACGCAAATGAATATACCCTGAACGCAGTTTTGCTTATATACTTGATGCCTAACGCTCGCTTTCAATTTTCGCATACATACAACGTTTTATTGATGAAAAAGCTGGCGCATCGGGAATGTTGTTTTCTTTATTGCACGAATCATCAACGATATGCGAGAAGTTTTCGCGCTCCTTTCTTTTTGGTTTCTGCACCTGCAAAATAAAAAAAATAAATAAGACAAAAAAAATTTTTTATTAAAAAAAAAATAAAAGTAAATAATATTTTTTTGACCGGTCATGGATTTATTTGTTTGATGTTAAAATTAATCCATCTTTCCCCTTTCCCCAAAAAGTCAAAGGATATTGCAAAGCGTCGTAGAAAGACTGTCTTGAATTTTTGAAACTGTTTTCTAGTGTTGGGTCCGTATATCTCGACGTTCATATCGTCGCCAAACCTAACAACTGCAACTTCATTAACGGTTGGGGAATTGTATCGGCCCCCATGCTCTTCAAATGGTACTTTGCCTCTTTGATGACTCAGAGTTGTCGTTTTGCATCTGTTTGAAAAAAGGGAAAAACAACGGGGCCCAAATGGGTTTTGATTTCGCAAAACGGTTCAAAAGTCGTCACAATTTCTCGCTCCTCCCCTTTGCTGGTGTAGTTTTGCTGGCAGGTGCATTTTTTTGTTTCTCCTCATCGCCCCTGAAGTAGATTTGCAGAATTTTTGGATCGGCATCAGCATTTTTAATTTTGAAAAACCCATTTTTGATATACTTGGGTCTGAATCTTTAAAAGTTGTTAAAAATGCGACCACCCCATTTGGACGATTTTTGTTCTCCAAAAGAGTCATTTGGAAGCAAGAATTAATTTGCAAAATTTTACCAAAAAAATTTTTGATTGAGGTGGGTCCATTCCCCCTCGTCCCGGCGGGGCATTTTTCTTTAATAACCAAAAACACCAAAAATAAGCAAATTTTAAATTTAATGTTTTGGTTACATGTTTTTTTTTTCGATGAGCGTTTAACACTCCGAAATTTTATAAAATCATCACACAAATAAGCATTAAAATAAAAATTTGCGGGTTTAAATTTATTTTCGTTAAATACACATGTATATAATTTAAATTTATGGAAGATCATGTAAGAATTCACTTTAACACAGCATCTTACACATTTTCTCAATGTAGTATTTGTGTAAAATTTATGAAAAATACACTCAATATTTAAGCAAATTTTGATACATGGAATATCGAAACACACGTCAGAAATTGAAATGTCCCCAAAACAACGCCCAAACCACGACGAAGAGACTTTGCCTTTTATTGTGATTACGTCAAATACCATAGAATTCGAAAACAATGCCACCTATGGTACACAAAATAATATGAAATTTTTCTCAAAGTTCAATTTTTTCGTACTCAAATACCCCAAATTCGAAAAAAATGCCACCATGGAACAAAACTAACATGAATTTTTTCTCAGAAGTTTAATTATTCATATTCAGAAGGGATTAACGGTCAATTATTCTATTATATTCATTATTAAATATTGGGGGTGGTGGTGGTGGTGGGGATGAAATTTTGAGGTTTCTTTTTTTGATATGCAAAAAAACTTTTAAATAAATCTCCTCAAAAATTCCCCCAAAAAAAAAAAATAAATCCTAGAAACCCATTGCAGCGCCACCTACCGTGTTTTAATTGTGAATCAAAACCTCCATGGGGCCCACTCAAAAACCACACACAAAATTTCATCAAAATCGGTCCAACCGTTTAAAAGTTCAGTGAAATACACACTACAAAAATTATATATATAAGATATATTAATATATATATAAATTAAATTTTAATTTTTATATATTTATATATATATTTTAAAATATGTTTTTTCTTATCATAATTTATCAGCTTTAAAATAGATACACCCCATGACCGTTGTTCTCAAAAATATTCACAAATGATCCCACATTTTAGTTGGTTATTAAATTTTTGTAAAGTATTTCGTCATCATAATTTCAGGGGGAGATATACCCCGTTTTTAGACCCTGTCTATGGAAGGGGCTTGTTTTCCATACTATAGAAGGGGGGAAATTTCACCCCCCCGTTAAGAGCCATGCTGGTGGAGTGGGTTTCTGAACCCCTTTTGGAACACTCGGGGGTTAGCTCCCCCGGGGGCTTATGATGGTTTTTTTGGACGCACTGTTTCCCCTGGGAAATCTTGTTGCAACATTTGCAGCGGTAAAATGTGTCTTATAGTTTCACAATATACGGACGATGTGGTCGTTGGGGGCTTTTCCTTTCATGGTGATGGGTGAGTCTTACTATGTTATTTTATTTTTTTTATTATTATTATTTCACCGCGTCTACTACCCGTTCGGGTTAAACGCAATTACGCTAATGTGTAATGGTAGGGTTTTTTGTGATATGAAATGAAGGACCCACAGTTTAACGTGGAATCCGAACACGGGGGCGGGCTGGGATTCCCCCATTCCAAGATGCTTGTCTGAGGGGAAGGAAGGGTTTTAAATCAGATAAATCTGTGCCGGGACCGAGGATTTGAACCCCCGGGCCCCCACCAGAATCTGACACCCTTTCCCCTAGAAACCCGGCACCCTCTTTCTATGTATTGTCGTCTTTCAATTTAAAAGATTTTTGGGCTTCGCCCGCTCAACCGTAGATTAACAATTTTATCGATTTTTTATATTAAAACTAATGAAACACATATAAAGGTAAATTAATTATTTAGTTCCCCCCTTGAAATACAAAAAAAATTCCCCTAAACTAAGCGTAAGGGCCCTTTTCAATATCGATTAAAAAAGCCTCCCAGATACCCCCAAAAGAATAAAAAAAATAAACCAGAAAAATATTGGTGGGCAAATATACAGGCTATGACGTTTCAAAACAAAGACTTGCTGAATACGATTTTTCTTTATCTCAAACCAAATATAGCTGTCCCCGTACCCGCGTTTTGCTACCCGATCGAAATACGCAAAGTTTTTGGGGTGAGGAATTTTGAATTTAGAGGACGGGGATCGCATTCGCGTGGGGGGGTCACCACCCCTTGACCCAAAAGGGGTTTAAACCCGATTTCCCCGTCCCCCCGGCAGAAGTTACGCGTTAGACCACTCACCAGTGAAGCAAACCCAATTGGAATAGATTTTAAAAATCCCCCACAATGATCCAGGCGGGGTGAAAGGGGGGGTGCTTCATTTACAAAACCCTTTTCTATTTTTTTTTTACAAAATATAAAAATAATTTTACAGTACATTAGGTATTTGGACCCACGTATTCCCAGGACGCAAACAAAATTCTTTTCTGATTTCCAAACGGTGACGTGTGCCTTTTCCCAAAAACTGATCTTGCAAATCATGAGTGTCTACACCGAGAAATATTAAGGGATTTTTCACTCTCCCTCAAAACGGTTGTGTCTTTTTTTTGGCCCCGAAACCATTAATAGTTTCCTCGCAACATCTCTCCATCAATCCTAAGGGGCATAATTTTTTGTTGTAATATCAAAAAACCCCGAATACCCCTTTAAAACCCAAAAACCTTTTTTTATTGGAGCGTGTCTGGTCACGAATCAAAAGGGGGCCCTTAGAAATTTGGGTGGGGTTTTAATAGGGGGGATTTTTACTCTCCCAATTTAAAAGCGCGTTTACATCCCTAAATTTAACTTTTCCAATTCTAATACTTAGTATTTAAACGTATATTTTAGCCCAAACGGTTAGTAAACTGCTGGTTAAATAAAAATAAAAAAAAATAATAAAATTAAAAATGTCGAATTCATAAAAATGTTTCCGATTACCGGGTAATTAGTCAAATTTACATGTTAGAAATAAAATTTTTTATAAAAGTTATAAAATGAAGGGTTTTATCCCTCGCAAGTTATTTTTGGTGAATTTTTATTAATTCGTTTCACAAATTCCCCAAATCTAAAAATTTATGTAAATTCCCCATTATTAAAACTAATTTATTAAAAATACTATTTCCCGTTATAAAATTAGATATGTGGCTCTAAATGGACAGTAAAGTTTTAATAAATATTCAGGGTAAGGTAAGCAAAAACCACACCCATTTTCCAATTTAAAGGATCATTATAGTTTCTTTCATTTGTTCATCGTTTTTTGGGATGCTTTTCATTTCCTCAGTGCAAATTGGGGGACACTTCCCCCAAATTGGGCTTGAAACCCTTACAAAAAAAACTTGTTTTTGTTTTTCAAGTTGCTACCCCCCCCAGCGACACAATATAGCGTTGATGAAAGTTATAAATTTATGCGATTACATATTATTATATCAACAAAATAGTTGAGACAATATTTAAAAAAAAACCCCTTTTTGGGTTTTTTATTTTATTAATTTATAATAAAAAAGAATAACACTTTATAAGTAAGAAAAATTTATAATCTTCCAACAGCAAACTAAAACCCGTATTGTTTGATTTTACTCCTTCCAGATTTGAATATCCTGGAATTTTCGACTTTGCTTTTATCACCATCAAAAAATTTAAATAATAAATAAAAAAAAAGTTAGATAGGGAGAATTTCCTTTTTTTCCTCAAAATTATTCCTTTTTTTTTACTTTCTCCTTGGTTAAAAACAATAAAACAGGTAGTGCGAACTAAAAAATATGTATCTTACCTTAAAAGTTGATTGTAGTGGATTTCTTTTTTTCGCAGAGTGACGTTGAAATTTAAACACACACACGGTCAATAATAAAATTCCTTTTTTTGACAGTATTATACCCTTTTATGTGATTTAAACAAAATAATGTGCTGTGGCAGGCATTAGTTGTTTATTGTTTCTGCCTTAAAAAAATATCGTTATCTATCAAATAACGAATGGATCACGGATAAACGTATTAAAATTAATTTTTTTAGTAGAAAAAAAATAGAACATAGTATATTTTTTAAATCTCATGATACATGATTCCTTTACCCCGGTCGTATCTCAGACTTTAGTAGAATTTAATAAATTTTTTTTGGGAAATTTCTATTACTTTTTAAAACAGCAAAAATAACACTTTTTTAGGAATAATTTTAAATCTTCCACAAGCAAATTAACTTTTTAGATTCGAGGTAAAATTTTTACTTACTGGGTCATTAGATAAAAATAGATCAAAAAGGGAAAAGGAAAAAACCCCTGTTCACAGGTTTTAAAAATGAAATTTTAGGAGGGGGACACGCTCAGGCCCCCCTCCCCCCAAAAATTGTATTAAAATACAACGTATTCATACATATACATACTAATATAACTATAATATGTAAACATCGTATATATTACATGTTACATACATATATATTACAAAAATTAAAAATCATATGTATATATTATGTACATAGATATATATACACATATATTACATATATGTATAATAAGTATGTAAATAATGAATTCAGTTAATAGAAAAATAATTATATATAAATATATGATAAAAAAAATAGGCATATGACTAATCATAATTTTAATTGAACTTTCCATGTGTTTTTTTAAAAATGGGCCCCCTTTTTTTAGTCACAGTTCAATTTGTTCGATTAGTAAATTAAACTGACAAGGAATGCGTTTTTATAAAACTTGTTTATTAACCTTCACTGATGATAGCATAATCTAAAGCCTCACTATCATGTTATACTAGACTGCCGATGCCAGGTGGTCGCGTTTGCTTCCCGTTCTGATTTATTTAGATTGATTATCTCACCACAAGCCAATTCGGATACACATTCTACCTGGTCTAATTATATCGAACGGAAAATCTGCTGGACCAACAAAACCCTTTTTTGATTTTTGCCTAGCCTACATTTTTTCTCGCATCTTATTAGCTAATAATATAATTTAATTTAGCTTTGTTAATAAATTAGATATAATGTAACCGTTACTCAATCAATTGTGTCATGATCATCGGATCGTACTGTCACAGCGGATTAACCATGGCAGTTATCGAAGTTCGAATCTCTGTGGTCACCATCATCTAGTTCAGGTGGAAGTGGTTGGAATCAAATCCCTGGTAGAACATTTTCTTTAATTAATATATTTTATAGACGTTTAGCCGTAAAGGATGCTTGAAAACTCATATAGTTATGTAATTGGAGGTCGTGGTTGGAATCCCCTCTGAGTGTACTTCACTCTCGGTTTGACTCGTGTGCTGTGAAAAAAAGAAGCGCGTAAGTTTTACCCCTGATCGTGTGCACTGAGGGTGATTTTTTCCACACAATTGCGTGTGCACATTTTTTTCACCCGATCGGATAGTAAGACGCTATGAATGTTTGGCTCTCAACCATCAACATTGATCGTCCTGCAGCTCACATGACTGGGTCCTTTACCAGCTGTCAGTATCTCCTTGTCTTAATGGAATATATTTAATTTGTTTGGTAGAAAGAACAAATAAAATGTTAAAATTTTTTTTTTTCAATCAACACTGACCATGGAACAGAACTATAGTAAAAATTCTGGTGGGAAAAGAGTAGTATAAAAGTACAAACTTTATTTAAAGATCACGGACCATGCCGTATGAAATATTTAAGTTGTTTTTTAAAGGAAGAACAGAACTACAATATAATTCTGTGGGAATAACATTTTAAAAAAGTACAAACTTTATGGGCAAATCACTAGCTTGCCATAGAATATAAAAATAAAATTTTTTTTGGATCAATCTATTACCTCATAAAAAGCAAATATAACACTTTATTGGTGAATTAATTTGATACCCCTTTCCAAGATCACTGGAGTCCTTTACCGGCAGCCAATAATATCACTGATTTGGCGTATGAATTATTTTTAAATTTTTGTTTGGTAGAAAAGAACAAATACAACTTTTTTTAATGCAGTTAGGGAAACAGAACTATCGTAAGATTCTGGTAGGAAGAGCAGTTTAAAAATACAAACTTTATGGTCTATTCATTAAACTTGCAAACAATAATATATTTAATTGTTTGTTATGAAGAACAGAACAATGTATGATTCTGGTAGGAAGAAATATTTAAAGGATAAAGTTTTGGTCAAATCACGAAATTGCCATATGAATGTATTTAAGTTGTTTGGTAGAAGAAAAAAAACTAGGGGTATGATTCTGCTAGGAATAGCAGACAGATCATCTTCATATCATATGAGTTCCTTTACCGATGGTCATTATCTCACTGTATTGACGTAAAAAATTTAAATTTAATTTGTTTGGTACATTTCTAATACCTCATAATCAGAAAAAGATAACACTATATTAGTGAAAAATTTTGATACTCTTTCAAGATCACATGAGTCCTTTTAACGGCCACCTATATCTCACTGACTTGAAATATGAAAAAATTTAATCTGTGAGATTTAGTGACTGAATGTTATAAGGCTTTCACTCTCGTGCTTGAATGGGCCTGTTGATAACGAAAGAGCGTGGTTTGAATCACAGCCGTGTGCAGTAAGGGTGATTTTTTTTCCACGCAATTGCTTGCATCTGTTCTGTTGAGGGGCCACTTTTATACTAACCACGACGCGTGACGTGTTCAAGTGGAAATACTAGAAGACAATCAATATAATAAATACTAATTTAAAAAATATGGTTTTGTTAATTAATTTAAACACACTAGCAAAAGAATTTTGGGTGCCAGTGAAAATAAATAAGAATTTAAATAAATGAAATTTTTATTATTTTAAAACCAACAACGCAGCCATTATACGATCACTACAAATCTATAGATCGGACAAATAAACATTAATTCCGTGTCGACCTCATTTCATTTGCAAAGCCACTACGATCATATACAGGTTTGACCTTGGAAAAGTGAGTGGGGTTAGCTGATGTCCGTTTATGCGCCAAGCAAGAGAGGTCACAGAAAATAAATCTAAATAGCTGGCGCCATCAGTACATTTTTTATTTCACTCAATTTTTCAAGTAACGTACTGACCTCAAAATTTGCTTTGCAGTAAAACCTACCTTGCTTCACATCTACTAAAAAAAATATTAAAATATAGACATATTTTTATTAAAAACTTGCGTTTTTGTTATTTTTATTTCAAATCACATCTTATTTTTGAATCCAATCAACTACAATATCAAATCTATAAATACTACTTTGATTTAGAAAAAGGAATATCTAGCCAAACATATTTTTGACAATAATTTGCTAATTTGGAATTAGAATTCAGAAAATTAAAATTTTAAAATGTGTCAGTGGGGTGTATGTATGGTATGTATGTATGTAATGTTAAAAAATGTTGTATTGGTTTTAGGTGTATGTGTGTGCGTGTTTTGGTGTGTTTGTGTATGTATGTATGTATTTATGTATGTATGTATGTATGTATGTATGTATGTATGGGACGTATGTATGTATGTATGTTATGCATGTATTGTAGTAGTAATGTAACGTATGTATAAAGATATTTGGGCCTTCTTTGGCAAATGTTGAAATATGTGTCTATTAGGACTAAAAAATATAGATTACTCGATTTATTTTCACTTTGAGTTATTTAAGATTTTACTAAAGATTATTTGGGTGTTTTTGGGTGGGGGCAACTGCCCCATTTGGCCCACCCCCCCTCGGGGGCACAAAATATTTAAATATCTAGATATAAAAAACAAAATGATGTAACAACATTGTCATTCTTGGTTTTTGTCTGTTTGAATGGGAAATAAATGGCAACACAAAGGGATAGATCGTTTGCCATATTTGTAAATGCTTCGTCTTGTGGATTGAAGAGGGGTGGGGTTGGGGGTGCCCTTCTAAGAAATTGCCATTAGATTGTAAAGGGTAGATAAGTAAAGACAAGTTATATGACAATTGAACACAGTTAGGATTAAAGGGTCTAGAACGACATATAATGGAGGGAAGTATCCCCCCACTGTGGGAAAGGCATTTCTGAAGCTTCATCACTAAAAAAACAATCGTAACTATGTTTGATTTAATTTTCTGTTGTTACTTTAATCTCAGAACTGTGACATTTCACGTTAAAACGTTGTTGAAAATAAGCTAATTTTTATTTTATTAAGTATTTTTTTAATTATAATACCTCTAATGAAATTGTTTTTTTTTTTAAATATAAAAGGAACATTTTGATAAATTTAGCTTCATTTGGCGTGAACCATATTTTTGGACAACAAACAACTTCTTAATTATCTCGGATATTTGGACTTCCCTTCCCAAAGCTTCTCTGAGATACAGTTGGCGGCCCCCTTAATGAAAAGCATTAACTCCCCCTTTTAAATGATGACTTTGGAGGGTGGAAGAGGAGTGAGTTGTGATGGTTCTAGAAGGAATGGCGGGTGCAGCAGCGCACGCAGCTTGCTCTTTGAGGGAGAGAAAAATAGGGTGAAGGATGGGGGTGTCAGAGACCAGCAGCCCCCAGCGTGTCCGGCCCGAGGGGTGATCGTGCAACAAAGCGTGTTTATTTACTCACTTTCGCCTGGAGCTACACATAACAAATACTTTTATGTTTTGAAACTATCAATGTGCTAAAGGAACACCATTAATAATAATAATAATAATAATAATAATAATAATAATAATAATATTTACACCACGGGCTTACTACCCTTCGGGTTATACCTTTAAGTACTAATTACGTTATATTGATTTAGGATTTGGGAAGATTGAATTAGAAGAAGTGAACCCGCATTTGAGTGGAGGGAGAGTGGAAAACCATTTAGGAAAAACCACCCCAGTTCACCCCGACCGAGATCCAAAACCTCGATTTTTCCCGTCCTGGGAGTCGAGCTCAACACGACAAGCGCGTAGCCAACTACGCCCCCGAGGCGGGTAACACTTTAATCAATCCACAACAGTACCAACCCCCCCCCCCCCATTCTATCTACCAAGAATGCCATAGTTATTAATAATTTATTTGGAATATTGATGATAATGAGCAAGAGCTGATAACAGAAATATTGGGTTTTAATCCCCGTCAACTGAATGCAAGGGGGTTTTTGCCTAAATGGTTTTCTCATTTTCCTACATGCAAGTTCAGTACACTTAATCTAAATTCAACCTTACTCATTTTGGGATGGTAACTTTCGTGTTAGACTCACCTGCTTATGAAAAAAAGAAACGGAAATTCAAATCCTTGCGGGTCTAATGAGGGTGGTTTTTTTTCCTCAACGGCTTTCCCCCTCTACTTTCCATGCAAATGCAGGTAGATTACCTGTAAATGCTCCCTTCCTCATCCCTAACTCATTATAATAACATTAATTATGTGTAAAAAACTAAACAGGTGGGGAAAAAGTGGTGCTAAAAAAAGTGACTGATAATTCCGATATTAGCTCAATAAAAGTCAATAAAATTTTTAGGTTTGTCGAGAATAAAACTAAGATCTATTTTTTTATTTAATTATCTGATCACTTAGCACAGTAAACGTCTATCTGTTCCTTTTTTTTATCGTTCGATTAAGATTTGAACCAAGACAATCACGCAAATATATACTATTGTTAGCTAAGATTAATAAACTTAGGAGCACCGACAATCATTAAGATAAGCTATGATATTTGAACAAGGTAAGTTAAACTCCATCACAGGCGTGGGTACCTGGATTAAGTATGTTAAATATCATTATAAGGTATACAATTTTAACAGGTAATGATAAATGATGATAACAATTATGAGCTATATAATACATGAATCAGGAAATTAATCATCATACATATAATTTAAGTATCTGAGAGCGTTATGATAGTTATCAGCTGAATAAACTATAAAGTAGACCAAGATATTATAACCAATAATTTTAATATTTTTGGATATTTAGAAGAGGTATGCTAAACAACAAAATGACAACAAAGTATACCTGATCCAATTTATAAGAAACACCATATTTTTAAGGTAAGGATTCCTAATCGATGTATGTTAAGGTGATTCGACCAGCAAGCTTCTCCTAGAATGAATAGGCTATAAACATTTGACAGGGAATTTTTAACATATTTGAAGGGGTGGGGGGTGTTTTGAAGAGGGGGATGGGCAGTGGAGTGGGAAAGTAAGGTGGGATGCCAGCTCTTTGTTCACAACAGTATTGTCATAGCACTACCTCTTTTTATCGCTAATTTAGAACATGAATGGTCACTGCATGGCTCACCCGGAGTTGTTTGTCTTGAGTTTGAATCCCGGCTACTAAGATTAAAAGAATATTAATAATTTTAAATAAATGAACTTAATACACGTGTCGCGAAGTATTTATGTACTGAATACTATATAGGCCTATATTACAAAATGTGTTCTTAGAATAAGAAAAAAAATATTACTAGGCAATTTAATGAAATAATTGAGTGGGAAAGTTTAAGGGTTCTTTTGTTATTCTTTTAGCACCGAGTCGTACTAACCGTTCGTGGTATACTCACATGTACTAATTACGCTAGTTAGTTAGGGATTAATAAAGCTGAATTTAGAGAAGTGCACTCGCATTTGCGTAGAGAGAGAGTGTGGTAAACAATTTATAATAAAACTACCCTCTGTATACCTGACGGAGATCAAACCCCCGATCTCCCTGTCTTTAACGCTCTAGTCTACGACGAGAATTACGCATTAGATGTCATGCTAGCACCGGAGCAGGTTTTAGAGTTCTTATATTGTAGTAAAAAAAGTAATACTTTTCGTTGTTGTTATTATTATAATAGTTAACAGAGCTCATGATGGGAACCTTACAAACCGGCCGGAAAGCTGTAAAAATGTTGGATTGCCACGTAGGTCAAATGACCTAACAAAATTAGGACCAACTGGTCGACAAGCTTGTGCATAAGAAGGCAAAGTGATCGATAGCCTACTGGTTGACCAATAAATAAAAATATTTCAATGCTTGAGTGTGTACAATTGATCGGCACGTTTAAGACCATGTGATAAGCTACACAACTGTTGACATGAGAGGACCTGTTGGCATGCAAAAGTCGAGATGGATTCAATGAAACAATTGACCGACAAGTCAATACATTGCAAACAACGTGTTCACAACAAATCGTAACGGAAAATAGCAAGTAGTCTATGAAAACTTATTTTTTAACCAAATTTATAGCTCTAATAAATACCCACATTTGTGGTCACAAGGTCCAATGCGTCATTCGCATTCCTTATCTGCGTATAGCTCAAACGGGGAGTGAAAAGCTAAGGAAAAAAATACAAATTTTTTTAGCCCCGCTCTTACTAACCGTTCGGTATATACTGATTTTGTGGATTAAAATCATCATTAGTAGGTATCAATTTTCTAATTTGGTCTTTTTGGGTTAACCAGGTGTCTGTCGATAATTTTGTCCGCATATGCTGAGTTCAACCAGTTGGTACAAGTCATGATTTACTTGTGTAACCAGGCCCCGGGACATCAAACAATGGAGTATTATAAACCACTGTAACAAGGGCCCGGGATATAAAAAACAATAGAATATTATGAACCATTGGTAACACGGCTCCGGGACATCAAACAATGGAGTATTATAAACCACTGGTAGCAAGGGCCCCGGGATATAAAACAATAGAATATTATGAACTATTGGTAACAAGGCTCCTTGACATCAAACAATGGATTATATAAAAACCACTGGTAGCAAGGGCCCGGGATATAAAACAATAGAATGTTAGAACCATTGTAACAAGGCTCCGGGACATCAAACAATGGATTATTATAAACCGTTGGAGTAGTAAGAGCCAGGGTATATCAGGTGGATTTTACGTCATTATTAAAATAATATGACTGCTGAGTGCCTTTCGTCAGTGAGTGAGGTCAGCTGTATGACGTCAGCCTTGGTTCTGGACGCCCCATTGAATGAATTATTAATTGGCGGTAGTATGCTAGAGATATAGTGATAGTATTGTGACGTCATCCTGTGTGACGTTCCGGAGTATAGACGATGATTTT
>JBCFYV010003075.1:0-29224 GCA_039000515.1 Timema cristinae
TCAGGGTTTTTAGTCGAGGGGGGGGAAAGGGGATGTGGGGAAAGCAGGTCAAAATTGGTGGGGGAAGGAGGGATATTTTTTTAAGCAACCAAAAAGAGGGGAAAGGGAGGGGACTCAAACGGCGTCAGGGTGGGGGGAAAAGGGGGGGGTTTTTGGGAACAAATTACCACACTCTTACACAAAAAATACCATACGCAAGGGTTTATGCGCTTTTTCCCGGGACAGAGCCTTGTGACAGAAAAGCCATGTTCAAATTTTTTAGGGTTGCAGACTAGCGCAAGGTTCGTGCCGAAACCCTTCCCCAAAATGACCCAGGGAAAAACCCCCGTTGCCCGGGGGGAATGTCCCCCAATAAAACATTCTTTCTTTCTGCCCAACATACTGGGGCCAGGGGAAAAAAACCCCCGTTTTTTTCCCCGGGGGGAATGACCCTCAATAAACAAATTAACAATCATCAAGTACCCATGTCCAGGGTTGGAAGTCGAGGGGGGGGAGGCGGGGGTGTGGAAAGCAGGGGCAAAATGGGGGGGGGGAAGGGGGCTATTTATAGACCAATCAGAGGAAAAGTATCAAAGGTACTCAAACAGGATGTTGCAAACATAACACGCAATGATTTTACGGGGACCAAAAAAATTGGGGTAAAGGTCAAAAAAGGGGGCAAAAAAATTTTGGGGCCAAGGGGGGTTTTCTACTACTAAAAAGGGGCCCAAAATTTTAAAAATAGGTAAATCTTAATTTTAAATATACTTTAAAAACATCTCTCCCCGGGACCCCCCGAAACACAAAAATAAAGCTGGGAAAAAAACAAACAATCTGAAAAAATGTAATTTAAAGATCAGATTTGTAAAAAAAAAAATTACATAAAATATTGTAAAAAAAAAAGGGGGTGCTTCCCTAATATTATTTCGCCTTTTTTAAAAGGGAAATTTAAAAAAGTTTTTGAAGTTGAAAAAATCACTTTATTGTGGTTTATATTATTTTTATATTTCAAAAAAATTTGAAAAAATGGTAAAAAAAGGGGCCCCCGGAAACACAAAAAAACAAAACAAGTTTTTAAACCAGTTTCAAGGCCCGGGGGAACAATTTCCCCTCAAACAATACCGAAAAAAACCCAGTGGGAAAAAAAAATTTCCTTCCCCCCCCACAAATAATACAATTTTAAAAAAAAAAAAAAAAAAAATTGGTTTAAAAAAAGGCCCCGAACATCAAACAATAGGGGGATTTTAAAAAACCAGTGGTAGCCCAGGGGCCCCAGGGACAATTAAAAAAAAAAATATTGGGGTATGAACCACTTTTTTTTAACAAGGCCCCGGGGACATAAAAAAAAAAATAGAAAAAAGAACCACTGTTAAAAAAAAGGCCCCAGGGGCATAAAAAAAAAAAAAATAAATATTAGAAAAAAACCCCGGTAACAAGGCCCCCCAAGGGCGAACATCAACCACAAAAAAAGGGCCCCGGGGGGATCAAACCATAGCGATTATGAACCATTTGGGGAGCCCGGCCCAGGGACATTAAAAATATTTGGATTAGAACCCCCCGGTAAAAAGGCCCGGTACATAAAACAATAGAATATTTTTGAACCCGGAACCAGGGGCCCCGGACATAAAAAAAAAAAAGAATATTTTTAAAAAACCCCCCCCTTAACAAGGCCCCAAAAGGCCCCGGAAAAAATCAAATAATGGGGGTATTATCAAACCACTGGTTTAAAGTTTGGGCCCCGGGGGGATCAAACAATAGCAATTATAACCAGTGGTAAAAAAAGGGGCCCCGGGGACATCAAAAAAAAACAATTATGAAAAAATGGGAACAAGGGGCCCCGGAGAAAAAAAAAACAAAGCAGATTTTAAAACCCCTGGTAAAAAAAAGGGGCCCCGGGCTCAAAAAATAGCATATTATGAACAAGTGGTAAAAAAAGGCCCCCGGGGCTAAAAAAAAACCCTACGGGAAATCGGAAAATTTCCCAAAGACATTTCCCGTACTCATGTGAAAAAAAATATATTTTTTAATCACTTTTTAAAATTGTATATATGTTTATGTTCAATTTACAAAAACCCGTTTAAAAGTAAAAACAAAATTTTTATACATTCATGAGTTAAATTAAAAATTTAGATAAAATAGGGTTTTAAAACAAGACGGGTTTTGATGCACCCAAAAACATAGTTCCTTTACACTTAGTTGAAAGCAAAACAACACAGTAAAATATTTTTAAAAAATCCGGAAGGGGAAATACAGACAAAAAAATGTCACAACACGCACTCAAGTAGTAAAGAAAGTGGTTCAAAAAATAAAACTCAGATGAGTCATTAGTAGAGAGGGGTCGACCCCTCCTTGTTCGGCTAGTCTGTGTTATTGGTAGGTACAGTAAGAAAGAAGTTTCAGGAAATAGACATAACAAATTTACATTTACATTGATCAATTTAGTGTCAGAAATAAAATAAAAGAGTAGAGTTAGTTTATTAAAAAACAAACAAATTGAAATAACGACATTATGTACTATAAAAGGATATAAAATAGAAGTATCAGGGTATAAAACAAAAAGTACTTCTATAAGATTAAAATTATGTAAATTTACAATTATTAAATATCTTATAGACTAAAACTATATTTTTTTAAAGATCTTGCAACTCTTTCATTTAAATACACTTCATATACATGTCTAGCTAGAATAAATTTAAATACCTATTCATTAACTACTTTAAACTTAAAATAAGTACGCAAAAGGGGATAAAATAGCAAGTTTAAACTGCTTATTACTCGATAACTGTAATGATTTGAAATAATTGAATCAATGTTTATAGCTTATATTTATACCTTTTTTAAAATAATGCAATAAAATTTTGATGGTCGAATGACCCTTAACGTGCCACTCTCGTGTTTGGATAGATTGACGAATACGGGTTTAGATATTTGGTTCAAATTCCAGTTGGGGTATTGTGGGTATTTTTTCCTAAAAACGGCCCTCCTTTCACGCCACTGGGGTGAAATTCCTATAAATTAAAGACTTCCTAATCCCTAATTTCATTAGTGTAATTAGTTACATGGGGTAGGCGTATAACCAAAGGGTAGTAACACGTGGTACTTGTTTGATTAATTTTAAACGAGCCTTGTCTTGGTAATGAGTGTCCAATCATCTTTTCGGATATATCTTTTACTTATTTACATTCTTGCTTGTATGTACAAATATCAGCTTTATTGGAATCTACTCCTAGTAATAAACTGACATACTTCATTGGCTAAAACGATCAAAGGCTTCACTCTTTTGTTTAGACTGACCTGCTGATGACGGAGAGATCTGGGCTCAAATCCCTGTCGGGTCTATTGAGGGCGTTTTAATCCTAAATGGTTCCAACCCTCCTTCCATGAAAATACGGTAAAATTTTTCTAAAACGCGTTTTTTTTCTCATCCCTACCCCATTAGAGTAGTAACTAAAAGAATGTATGCGTACAAAAAACCTGAACTGGAGTACAGAAAAGCGCGGTGATGAGAAAAAAACTCAATCTCTCAACATAAAGATGAAATTTATGTCCGTCCGGAAAATAAAATCTACTCCCGAAGAGTTGAAAAACGGAAATTTGGCAGGAAGGTATAGGATTGTTCCCATCTAACGAGAAAAAAGTTTAAGAATGGGAAATTTCAAAATGGGGGGGGGGGGGGGGGGGGGGTCAAGGAAATATTTTTTAAATTAGTAAAAAAAAAAATAGAAAATTTAAATTTGGGCAGATAGGTAAATGAATCACTCCAAATTATCAAAAAGTCCCAAAAACTTAAAACCTCCTAAATGGAACTCCAGAAAAAATAGGTTTAAGGGGGCCCATAAACGGAAAAAAACTTTAAAGTGTGTTAGAAAATTTAAATTTGACAGGACAAGTGGGGAAAGACAGCTACAGATAACCAAACAATTTTTTTAAAAAAAATTTGAAATCTTTTAAGTAGTATTTGGCCAAATCTAGGAGGGGTAAGGACTTTAAATTTCCAATATTCTTAGAAAACACTTATTCTTGAAACGGTAGTAAACCCAATTCGGCAGGAGGTTAAAGGGACCATAAGTCTCTCTAAATCTAAAATGGAAACCCGGAAAAGGGGGTAGTGGGGGTATAAAAACTCTTCTAAAACTCTGTTAGAAATTCTGTATTTGTTTAAAGCAGAATAGAACACATCTAAGTTTTTTAAAAAAAGGTATTTCGAAAGGAAATGGCTGAGGGAGAGGATAGGAGGTTTGGGGTTGTCAAAATTCCAAAACGAATAAAAACTCTTACTTCTTTGTGTGTTGGAGAACTGAAATTTGGTAAACCCCTTTAGGGACTGCCCACAAAATGATTTAAAAAATTTTGAACATTCTTAAATTTCAAAATGAAGGCTTTGGAAAATCTGAGGTGGTTCCCCTTAAAAAAAAAAAAAAAAGCTTTTTGGTTTACTGTTAAAACATTAATATTTAATTAAGTTTAAATGGGGACAAAACCCCAATAATCTGGCGAGTCTAAAATATTCAAAAAAACTAAAGTGGGAGTACGTTAAATGGAAAGGGCTTGGAGAGTTCTAAAAATTGAATATACTAAACCCTTTATTGGTGTGGTAAAAAATAAAAAATTGTCATAATAGTAGCGACCACACATGAACGCCTAACATTTTTAAAACTTTAAAATTTAAAAAATATGGGAGTGGTGGGGGAGACAGTGAAATGGAAATAAAAGGGAAAGATTTAAAAAAAACCTTGAGAAAAAATACTTTTTAATAAGATATAAAATATAAAGTTCCTGCAGAATGGAAAAAAAAAAATTATTTTTTAATTAGAAAAGAATTAAGATCTGTATTAAAGGAACACAAGAATTTCAAATACTTTGGTTCGGCTCGATTGACAAGCTTTGTGAGCGACTGAGCGACTACATGGCCAAACTGGCGAGCATGTAAATTTAGCAATAGCTGTTAAACGGGAGGCAAAAGGTTCGGAACTTAGTCCAAGATCTGAGGTTGTTCATGACGAGTGATTATTGTTGGGATTCCCCTTTCCTCTCTCCACGCGAATGTGATTATTATTTACAAAGGCCTAATTTTTTCTTAATATTGAAGTATTAACATTCGATATATATTATATATAACCGTTTTAAATGGTCTAAAAATATACGGTGTTTAGGGTTTTAAACCAAATTTAAAAACCCGGGCCCTTTTTAGTATTAGCAAGTTTGTTAAACTTACGGTAATAATACAAAAAAAATCAAATTGAGAATCTTTTCCCTAGCACGCAATAGACTAAAGGGTTTTGGGTTTTTAAATCCTCTACCACACCTACAATAGTTATTTAGATTAGGCCCCTAATGTTTGAAACTTTGGGTGAAGGCTACACTGCCTGCAAAATTTCAGCTTCTTGGCTTCTAGATAATTTCGACTTTGGTTTTTTGGTAAACCACCTATTTTGGGGGCCCCCATGGGAACTTTAGGTAGATAAGGTACTAATTCACCTTTTTGGGGTGAGAACTGATTGCCCACCAAATTCCAGCTTCCTATACCTTATTGTATTCGAGATATTTTTGGCCGGACTGAGGATACCCACTGACAATTATTACGGGGGGATAATAATTTAACATATTAATTTAAAATACCTCCTGTGCACCTAACAAATCAAACTTCTTCTTATTTTTTTCTCTTATTTTTTTTTTTTTGAGTCAGACCCTTATGTTCTATAAAGTTTAGTCTTACTTTTACTTTTAATTTTAATGTAATTTGGTATTATATAGGTCCTTACTTATAAGCTCTGATCTCTCAAGAGAAGGAACAGGAATTTTAAAATACTAATATCTATATTATATATACAAAGTGTCAAAAATGTTTTAACATTGGATCACCTTTTAAATAAAATTGAGAACTCGCCCCTATTTTATACCACAATACATCCTAGTTTCTTTCAAATGAATTAATATGCAATCGAGTCTTTTAGACGAGGTTTGTCAGAGTCTAAATATCAACTTTTCAACGTTCCCAATAATTATAAAGGAACCATTTTTAAAGTACATACAATACATACATAAAAGTTTTTGCTATACAGTAGATAGAAACGTTGTATGCGTTTTAGCGTAAGTGCGTATAAAACCCCAATGGGTAGTAAGACGTGGTACTAATAATAATAATAATTTGACATGACACGTTTAATATACCAACCATTTGGGGCCTGTTTATAATAAAATTACTGCATAAAGTCATTACATTTGTCAGAATTTGTTCACCTCGATATAATAGTATTTATGTGTTGTGTTGTATACATTTAAAAATAACTTATATAGTTTGACACTGTAGATCAATAATTAACATGTCGGCTTTCTGATATAAGCGTCCTGGGAATGACTCCTAACATAGCTGGAAAATTATTGATTTATGAAATCTTGTTTCCCTTTCAGAGTGATTAAATCGACGGTCAGGGTCTCTAAGTTAGTTGATAAGGCGTGTAACCACCTCGGTGGGTCGCACGGTCTAACGTGCTTGCCTAGTGTTAGGCTAAACTGCCTAGATTTTTGGCAGACCCTTTCAAAACATGAAAATTATTAAACTCTCGGGGATTTTTAGCTTTTCTTTTATGATAGAAGTAAAATCAGACAAATCTAAAATTTGGGCGCTATGGATACAACGACTAGAGCTAAGAGTATTGAAAAAAAAATTAATTTGGATTACGAGAACCCCAAAAGAAGGGATAGGAACCCCTACATGATAAAGGTCAAATTTGCAACAAATTTTGCTATTAAAAAATTTTAAAAAAACAAAATAATAATAATAATAATAATAATAATAAAAAATTTAATAATAATAAAGATTTTAAGACTTTGTCTTCTATTATTTTATTTTTAAAAATTAAAAACCCCCATTATTTTTGGGGAAAATTTTTATGAGGAGTACTTTGGGGGAAAACAGAGGTTAAACAAACTTGACCATCACCTTTTTTAATATTAGAGAGCATCTACGTTTTTGTTATGAAGATGCAATAAAAAAATCGTGGAAACAAAATCTCTCTCAAAATTATTTGAAGATAATTTTAAAACACTTTAGATGATTTTTATTGAATTATCTTGTTTTTTTTAAATTATTTTTAAAAAAAAATTGTAATATTTTAAATTTGTTGACGCGTAGTTATGATTGAATTTTTTTCCCTTTTTTATTTCTTAAATTTTTTTTATTGAATACAAGTATTATGTTTTTATTATTGGCACACCTTATTACTCCCTGTTCGGGTTTTTACCACTTCGCTAATGTGTAATGGAAAGGGTGTTTGGGGAGTGAAATGGGGGAAACCTACAGCTTAACGTGGGATCCGAACCACGGTGGGGGGCCTGGCTTTCCCCCACATTCAAAAGTTTTTGTTTAATACACGTCTTGTCAGGGGTAAAGGGAAGGGTTTGTTAATCAGATTAATCTTTTGTCTGGACTGAGGTTGAACCACGGCCGCAAAAAGAAGTCCGACACCTTACCCCTAGACCACCAGGTACCTAAGTTTTTTTGTTATTTGTGTGGTTTATTTCTCAAAACCTTAACAAAAATATTTATTTTGTTCCCCCCGCGTCTTACTTCCTTTTTTTGTTTTTACTCTTATTTTACTAATTATGCTAAGGGAGTTAGGAATGAGGTATGTTTAATTTGGAGACAGGACACTCTTTTGCTTGGGGAAAAGAGAGTAGGAAATCTTTTAGGAAAAAACACCCTCAGTACACCCCACGGGATCAAACCCCGATCTCCCCCTTCCGCAGTCTAATCTAAACCGAGATTAGCGCGTTAGACCTGTGGACACAAGGTTTTGGTTTAAATTTTTTTTTTATTACTATTATTTTTTATTATATAGTATTGATTATTAATGTGAATATGAAAGACGCGTTTTAAGTCACAATGGCTTTAAGAACTATAAGTGGTTTCCCAAAGGGGTGGAGTCCCAGTTTTTTCCCCGCACCCGTGATTTTAAATTTTAAAAATGAGTGCATTTTAAAATATGATATTGTTAGACGTTTGGAAATAACGATTTTGTTTAAAATGATAGTAGTCTAGTAAGACCTGATATGTCACTCTGGAATTGGTTGAATTTGGTCACGTGACCCCGCCTCCTGCTCTGTGATTGGCTGATCCCCTCCTTCCCCCACCCCCCCTTCCGCTGCCCTACTTTCCTCTGATTGGCTGTTGGTTTTCCCCTCCCCTTTCAGCCGGATTTGGGTTTTCCCCCTCCCCTACAGTCGGTTGGTTTCCCCTCCCCTACAAACCCGGACATGTGGTTCTTGCTGATTAATTATTAATTATTGTTAATTTTAAATTTGGGAGAATAGAGGTGTTGGTGATTTTTATTTATTGCAGGCATACGCCGGACATGTTTGTTATAAATTAATTAATTGGTAGGATAGAGGTGTCGAAGTTTTAGGGGGTTGTAGTTTATTTATGGGATACAATCCTTGACGTTGCGGCAGGAGGGGCTCGGCACGAAGCTTGCGCTACGGCTGACAGGCCTAGAATGAACATCGGCTCTTCTGTCACAAAGGCTCTGTCCCGGGGGTATGATAGAGTCGTTTTTATTCAACGTTAGGGCGCTGTAGTTTATTTGCTGAAGCATAGAGCCCCCCGGACCTCGCGCTCCACGATTTTAGTTTTCTGCCCCGGCTGACCACTAGAAAATGACGCAAGCATCTCCAGCATTGGCACGCTGCCTTTTGATGACCAACTCACCCTTTCACTTTTCTGAGCACGGGGAATTCTCCCTCCCCAACCCTCCCCACAGAGCCGGGGTTGTTCATCCTGGGTTTTTTCCCTCCCCCGGTCATTACCTTCTGGGGGTGCGAACCGAGCAATAACTTCCACTCACCTTGAGGAGTCATTGTGTTTCTCAAAATAGGGCACCTGGTCTCGGCAAGACAGCTCGAAAACTCCCCTTAATCGGCAGTTTCACTTTTACATCCCATGAAAGTGGACATGTTTTAGGCGGGGGGGCCCAAATCTATGACAGCTCTCTCACACACACATCCAAATTTTTTGGTACTTGGAGGGGGGCTACACCGTCTAAGTCAGCTCTCTCACACCATCCAACTTGTTGGTACTTGGAGGGAGAGAGGAAAATCATCTTCGAACCATTAACGCTCTCCTCAAAAATAGTTGTGGGTACTGGGGTCAACTCTCTATAGTGCGGGGCTGCTTTTCACGTGTGGTGAATTTACTGTTCTATAGCTAAGTTTGTTTGTAAGTCGTGTGCTGATATAATCTGCGTGTCTAGATTGGATTCGAACCAGAGACCATCAAATTATTTCGTGCAAGGTGTTTTCAAGTAGTCAAAGTTATTATTCATTTCTTACACAGGAATCGAAATCGGGTCCGGTATTTGCGCGAAGGGAGTGTAGAAAAGCACCCTAGTAATTTTAAAGAATATTTACCGTATCACGTAGAAACATAAAAAAATATAAATTTATATATATTGAAATAAAACTATAGTTTGTAAGTCGTTGTGCTGCTACCCACGTTTAAGTGAAAACACCCGTTTTATTCTTCAGGCCAAATTTTAACAGAAAAAAAATTTAGTGGACGTGTTTTCCATTACAAAAGCTCAAAAATTTGGCCCTTTTAAAATCTAGCACAGAGTCTTACTACGTTTATTTTATTTCATATAAATAATATAAAAGAACATGGGTTTCTAATATATGAAAAAAAATAACTTGCGGAATCAAACCCTTGGCCTTCCCGTAAAATATTTTCAAATGGAAACTCAATCGTCACACACACACGTGCACCATTATCAAGCCCCCCCCCCCTTCATCGCCTCTGACAAGACTAACCCGTTAAGTAAATACGCGCATTACCAACAGCACGTTAGTTAGTTACCCCTTAATAAAGGGGATAACACCGCACAACTTCGACGGGCTCAATGTTAATAAGTCTCTCGTCCGCTGCAAGAGCGGACTAAAAACAAATAAATTAAAGGGCTAATCCTCGGTAATTGTATATGTATAACGAATATGAAAACGGGTATATAGCTTAACATTTCACGTAACATAAAGAATGACCACATGGTTTAAGGCGTTATTATAGCAAAAGACTAGACTACTAAATTTGGGAGGAAGTCGGAGTTTTAAGCGGTTGCTATACTAATTACGCTAATAGAGCAGCTGCGAGCTTGTTCATTCTGTGCGCGAGCACTTGTGCAACCATCATTTGCATGGCAAGAGTGGTCTTACATCCCGTGGAAAGTGGACATTGGGAGTGTAGAAATATCACCCTAATAATTTTAAAGAATATTTACCAGTAAACACGTAGAAACTATAAAATATATAAATTTATATATTGAAATATTTATAGTTTGTAAGTCGTCTGTTGCTACCCTCGTTTAAAGTGAAAACCCCGGTTTTATTCATCAGGCCAATTATAACAGAAAAAAAAATTTTTAGTGGACGCTTTCCCAAATTTTACAACGCTCAATGGCCCTTTTAAAACTGACTACCCTTAGAAACATATAAAATATATAAATTTATAGATATTTTAAATTTAAAAATGTAGTTTGTAAGTCGAGTGCGCTACCAACGTTTAAAGTGAAAACAACCGTTTTATTCTTCAGGCCAATTATAACAGAAAAAATATGCCCACACCTCAATGCACCCAAAATTTGAGAGAGTGAGAAAAAATGTACCTTCAGATGACTGGGGGAGGGTAGGTTTGAGCGACACCCGTTACAACACCGTGCTTGTTCATTCTTGTGCAATGGTAAAGTGTACCCCGCAGTTGCATGAACAGAGCATCGAGCAGGCACCTCCGTCCACTTCGCTAGGTCGATGACGACTAATGAAATAACGGGGTCTACCAAGGGACTTATCGACAGATATGTGTTGTGCTGCGCAGAGACACATTAGAGTTTTTAGGTCATTACAGGCGGTCGGCTCTTTTAAGTGGTATAAATAGCCCGAATTCTTTACAATCGTTCATTTCAATCTGATAAACCGCCGATTAACACCGATCAAGATGGTTTCAACGATCTGGAAAAATTTTTAAATTCAGGTAAATTTTTTAAAACTTCTTGTAGGTTTTAATGGGTGACTAGTGTTTGGGGGGGTACAGAGGGATTTTTCTTGATTTATAGAGTTTGGTGTACAGAGGGAATTTCTGATTTTTTATAGACTATCAAGTAGCGCCCTGAAGCGTTGTGGCCTGGTCGCGCCCTTTACCAACCACAGCCCCGATCATTTGAAACTATTTCACGGAGGACGGGGAAAAAATATTGCAGGGAATGAGTGGACGCTAGGTAAATTAGAGAAATAGAAACTTGACAGTCTTTTTGGGTTTCCTCCCCCCCCCCTGTGATAGTAAATAATATGTATTTATTTAATTTCAGATTTTTGGGACAAAGCTGTTGCACTTGGGGATGTGCCGCAGCCCCCGGAGACAACGGCTCCTATTGGCAGGTGTGAGCACGCCTTCCCCCGCCTTTGGGGTTTCCACCACGTCCGTCACCCGCCCAACATCAAGAGGATCCCAGATGCTTACAGGGATCTAGAGGAAATTGACCGGCTGATATGTGAGTACCATTTAACTCGTCCCTATTTGATTCTCTAGATGTGTGTGCGTGTATTGTAAACAAACCCCTTCAACAAACCCCGCGTGTATTTAGGTTTTCTATTCTCCCTCCTTGCAAAAGACGGTGCACTTCCTCTAATTAATGGTTACAGTATTTATTATTATGTCAACAAAATATAGTCACTTGCATTAAACAATATTACTGGGGGAGGTTTTTTTTTCGGAGAATCCTATATGTATGCAGGGTCAAGGGAAAATTATTCGAATCCAAACAGGGCTGAAAATGAGAGTTTATCCTTCTTGTGTCAGGCAATCTCATACAAATTTCCTAATGAAGATCGCGCCTACCTTACTTTAATTCCACTCCACTTGTACAAAAATTAATTGCTCTTATTTACACATTGCAGACTGAATAGTAAATTGCATTTTTTTCATTAGCTTTAACTGATTCAAGCTTTTTAGTTAAAGGTTGTACATTTCCTCTGCCATTTTTTACTGTCTTTTTGTTTACCAGCTACACATAATTTTAAAATTTGGGCTTATTTTATAAACTAAAGTATCTCTTGTTAAGGATACAGCTGAATCTAGATACATCAAATATAGGTGGCAGCTAGTAGCTTACGATAGCCAAACAAATGTTTTTTTTGAAACGGACTGAACACATTTTCTTAGCCATCACACCGTTATAAAGTCAAATTTGACTAATCACCCTTGTCAAATCGGCTGTTTAGTTGCATTCCAACCTAGAGAATGTTATTATTATTATTTGTCAGTTAACACTGGTACAAGGATTCAAATACTGACAAGGTTGCTTTGGTAAATTAAGCAGAGGTAAAGGTTGGCTGTTTGGACGCTAGATTGAGTGGGCTGGCTACTTTGTTTGAAGTGGTTTCCTAGTAGATAGCGCTGGGGGTGGCAGTTAGATACTAAAGGGAGGTAGAAACAGGCTAGCATAGTAATCCCTCCCTCTCTTTCAGTATTAGCGAGATCCTGACAGCTAAAGCTAGAGAAAAGAGAATATTTATGTCGTATAAAACGAAAATAAAAAATTGTATCAGAATTCCTCTATCCCCCTTGGCCTTTAGAACCCTCATAATTTGGAACAGTGTTTTTAAAATAATTGCGTTGCCCTGTATTTTGTACATAGTTTCCCAAAAAAGGGTCCAGGGTTTTACAAACTTGTGAAATGCGAAGGGGTTTTATTCCTGTTGTTTAACAGTCACGGACTGTGTATTTAATTTAAAACCGTGTGAAGGGTCCGGGCTCGATTTCCTTGTAGATTTAACCCTTCATAGCGTTAGATTAACTTACATGTTATATTTTAACGCGTGTGTGTGTGTTATAGTGGAAATTGTAACACCACTTCCCGCACACCCCCGCCAGCTATGGGGCCACTCCAACCCAACGTAGCCGCACCGCCCCAGCGCCAGGGAGACGGGGTTCAAGCCCCGGTGCCCCCGTTTGTCGTTACATTTTCACCCCTGCCTCTACGCCAGGGAGAGTGGGTTCGAACCCCGGTGGCGGCGAGGGAGATGGGGCCCATGGAGCTGGCGATAGCTGGACCCTCTTCGGCCCCTAACCGGGAATTAGTGGCCCGGTAAATCAGGTAGGCGGTGCTTTGCAAAATGGCGTCCCTTTTCCCGTAACGTTCAAGAGAAGTTTAAAACAATTGAGGCGTTCCTTTTATACGGGTAGAGAAATCACCTTAATCTTGGTGCCCAGCAAGCGACCGTGACGCAATAAGCTGGTTTTGAAGAACAAATTTACTAATTTGCTCCATCGGTTGCAGGCCCAGGGCGTTAGCGACGATGACCACGTAGGCTTGTTTTGAGTAGCACTGACTCAACGTTCAGCCTGTATATGTCTCATTTAGGCAGCAGAACCACCCTAAACGCTAGAGCAGTGGTTGATAAACGTAAGTCGCGTGTGGCAGAGTAATACTTTGTTTTAAATTACAGCCCCATTTAACGTTAAACCCCTCCCATTTTAAAAGGAGCCTCACGGGAGGGGTAATCATAAATGTGATAAACTCTCTCCCGCTAGCACATATTCCCAAACAAATACAAAGGGATCATTACGATTTAAAATGGTGACAGTCTTTGCCTTCCCCGTGCCTTGGTTTCGCCAAAGCTATATAGTGACAATATTAAAGAACCAGGATGTATGGACGGGGAAAAACTTTAGACAAATCAAATGGGGTCGTAATATTAAAAACTCAAAACTGAAGATTTATGCCGTGATGCCCGTGTGAATCTTTTGAAGGGTGGTGGACACACTGAACTGAAACAATTTCAAAACATTCCTCTCCGAATAAAAAATCACGGTGTTTAGGGAAGTAGAGGGAGACAGGCCCTATATATGGCCTACCCCCTTTCCGAACATTTCTTTAAGTGGCACCTTGATTTATATTTTCACGACGAAAAGCAAAACAATTTTGATGCCAAAAATCCTTGACAGCCGCATTAAGTGCGGGTACTTTTGCCAATGAGTGCCGTGTGCCATTTGAAACATAAGAATGTGCCACAATTGTGAATCCGCGTGCAAAAAATGCCATGCTAAAGCGGTTTGTAGCGGGGGCCGATCTGTGGTCTGTCAAGATGTGGGCGTTGGTTCACATATCAGGACATGATTTGAAAAACATAAATGTCCCGGTTATTTCAGCGGTCCCGATCGTCTGTGTGTTAAAAAGGT
Source organism: Timema cristinae (assembly GCA_039000515.1). NCBI lineage: Eukaryota > Metazoa > Arthropoda > Insecta > Phasmatodea > Timematidae > Timema > Timema cristinae. The sequence continues at coordinate 14,204 of JBCFYV010003075.1, forward strand.
TTGCGAAAGGTATGCGGGCAATTTTTCAGTTTGGAAAGATCGAATTATTCACATAGGTGTTATGAGACTTTTTGTAGAGTATGCGATTCATTTTCGTCCTTTGGTCATTTCTTTTATATGAAGCATGCCCCATCCAAACCGTCACTGGAAAAGTGTAATTTCATGTTTTGTATTCTATGATATTGAGTGAGGCAAGTACGCTTCTTCAAGGTGCGGTCGGCACGTACTTGCACGAGGTTAACCCTGTTCGTGGAAACGTGTTGTAAGGCTTCTGTTCCCTGTAGATGCAAATGACTATCATTGAACGACAGTGGGGCGATAGGGCTCACATATTCAAGGGTGATACCACTATGGCCCAATTTTTTTAATTTTAAAAACAAATTTTAAAACTTCAAAAAATTTTAAGGGTATCACCCCCTAGGGCCCTAACGCTAAATCCTATGATGGTAATTTTATTTTAAGATACATTGATGGAGGTAAAAAAAAAGAACTCCAGAACTTATAATGAACGGTGGGAAAATCAGTCCATGCGTTACGGTCCACTCCAGTTTGATGACTCACTGATTTTCTCCCGATGTCGCTGTCCAAATTGCCCAAACTTTCGGCTTGGACGAGTATTTTGGGCCCAAAGGGACATTTCCCCCATTTTTCAAAAAAAAAAGAAAAAGCGGGGTATACGGGTCCCTTGCCGCCAAAGAGGACTACGGCTCGGCGAGATGTCAGTTGAGGGAAAGGAGAACTTTGAGAAGTGGTATGACGCGTTGGTCAAAGAAAATTATGTCTTTGATTTTAATCGCGAGTTGGAACTGTATTATGTGAAAGATGTAGAGATCCTACGGAAAGCCTGCCCGAAGCTTAGAGAGATGCTCATGGAGAAGGAAAAGGTGGACCCTTTTCAGAGAGGCGTGTACGATAGCTGGAGGGGCCATGTTGGTTTCCCGCCGAAGTCATCTTAAGAGAATACTATCGGTATTATCCTAACGGTGGCTATGGGTGCGCAGATCAACAGTCGCAATCGATGTGCAATGGCTCTTCTGTGAGGACCATCAACGGGGTTTGTCTCTATTCTTCTTTGCGGGTAACGGCCGTGAGGAATATGTGTTAGGCCGACGTGTATACGGCATTGTTAAAGCGGATATACCACCACCGTCTTCCAGTTCTGGGGCTATTTTTGGGCCCCGGGTGCCCTCTCTGTTACCCTGACGGGACCACCCGTCAAAAAATAGTCCCCACGAGACCATGGAGACGCGTTATGAAGGGGCCCCATGGCTTGTTTGTAAAAGTTTAGAATGCCGGCTACACAATCGAAGAGATGTGGGAGTGTATGTTTAATGCGATGAAAAGAACAGACAAGGAATTGCACCATTTGTACGCCAGCACGAGGTGTAAAACCAAGGAACCTCTCAGTCCCAGGGATTCATTCTTTTGGGCGGCGTACAAATTGTATCAAGCTCTTCCCCGAAGCAGATCTTTCTTGTGGAAGAAGACAAACTTGGATGTGTGTTCATTGTATCCATAAGTTGAAGTACAAAAAATAAAAGTGGGCCCTCCCCAAAATTCATTTGGTATAAAATTGTCGTCTAAATCAAGTAAAGGCATGCCAAATTTACAGTAACGCCCCCGGGGTAATTCCTCCCCCGTATTGCCTCACGTGCACGAAAAGCAAATTTTCATCTTGGCAGGAAATGGGGGAGGAAAAACCAAGGCCTGTCAGCAAAACGACAAAAAAGATCGCTGTTTGACAACGTCTGGGGATTGAGAGATCCGGAAAGCCGTGAGAATGTACCCGTTGAAGCAAGTCGAATGTGGGAGTAAATGTATCTGTTTAGCCCGCCCCTTTCCAGGGGGCCCTTTTCACGGTATAATTTGATACTTTTTGAAAACTAAACAAGAAGCCACGTAAGGCCAGAGTGGGGGCCCACAAGACAAAAAGTTAGCTTTTAAAATTATGAGGAAGGAAGGGGTAAAAACCGATTTAAAGTTTTTTTAAAAACCCTGGCCCCCGCACTTGGAAAAATTTTAAAATTTATTATTTTTAATTATTTTTTTTATTATTTTTAAATATTAGCACCGCGCTTACTCCCCCGTTCGGATTTACGCACTTACGCTAATCTTTTTGTGGGGTGAATGTGAATGAAAGGAGACCTCAGCTTTGTCAAAAACTTTTTTTAAAATTCATAGGGGAGGGGTTTTGGCAAAGCCCCAATTTTCCACACGTATCCTTTTGTAAACACTATCGGGTCTTTCAAAAGCCTGAGGGATCCACTCACCGTGAAGCGACATTGATGTAAATGTGGGGTTTGTTCCTCAATTAAAGGATGCGGGACGTGTTGACCCTAACCCTAACACGATGGGTGGTGGCGTGTAATTGCTAGGGCTAGGTTGCACTTTCGCCCCCTTGAACAATTGGGGGCCCCGCTTTTTTGTACTGTACAAAATCTTTATATTTCCCAAACGCCCCGGCGATTGGAGTCCACGACCGGAAGACTTTTTAGTTATCTAAAGTAAATTTTCAGGATACGGCCCGGGAAGCTAAATTATCGCCTTTGTTTTGGGGGGTCCAAATACGGACCAGTTTGTGTTGGTGGCGACCCGCCAAACAAAAAGGGTTTTGAAAGGTTCGGGGTCCCCTTAAACAAGGAAAAACCGAACATTTAATTTGAAGTTTTGAAAGGAGGGTCACCGAAAGGCTGGGGAAATATACATAATACACCGCACAAAATTGTAAGAAAAGGTCTTGCGACGTAGTCCGTTTCCAAAATAAAATCTACCGGCACCGTACCCAAATGCCGGATAACCGATGTTTTTTAAATACGTTCCGTTTGGGTATAGAGTCCTTGTAAACGCATCGCCCGACAAAAGGGTTTTTTTAGACGGTGAATAGTCATTTTTTTTTTTCAATCTAGACTTTTCCATGAATACCATTTTCAAAGATTTAAAATTTTTTTTTCATATTTTTTTCGCATGAAATCAAGCATTTTTTTATTTTTTTATGCCCCGGGTTACTTTTTTTTTTTTTTTTTTGCCATAAAAGTCCCCCCCTCCCTGATTTTTTTTAGTCAATTTTTGTTTGTAAAAATTTATTTTAATTAAATAAATTTTTTTGGGATATTTTTTTATTTTAAATCTAAAAAAATTGTTTGTAAATTTATTTTCTTTTGGGTCAAGTTATTAAACTAAAGTATAAATTTTTTTTTAAAAATATTCAAAATTTATAAAAATTATATATTATATAACTTTAATAATTTTTATTTTTTTTAAAATTGAAACCATCTTTTTTTAGTCCCGAGGCCATACCCCCCCATTTTGTAAATTTCACAGTATATTTTTCATGTGTGTAAATAAATATTGTAAAAAAACCCATTATGTTTATACAAATAATTTTTATTTTTTAAAAACACAGTATATTTACACTGGTATATCTTTTTCATGCCAAATAAAATTTGAAAAAATTTTTATGTTTGGTTATAACTTCTATACCCCCACACCTCCCTCCTACCCCAAAATACAATCTCATATAGCTTATAAGCCCATCTTAGTGAAAGGTCACTCTAATTCCTGAAATTTTAAAAATCACGATTGATATGCATTCATTACATGATTGAATCAGCTATTCTTAACCCCAAAGGATTGGTTGGTCTGGGGCCCGTGTGAAATATTTTAACTTAACTACTAAATATACCTTTGGCTGTTGCAGTTTTTTCCTTTCCAGAAAGTTGATAAATAAAATGCTTAATTAATAAAAGAAATGCTGACAGAATATCTTTTGGAAAACCACGCTCGTTCACCCGACCGAGATTCAACCTCGCTCCCCCCAGTCCTCAGAGCCGACTCAAATACCAAGCGTTTAACCAATAGGGCCACTGAGGGGGTTTTTGTAATTTTAAAATTATTATTTTTGTAAAGGGGAAAATTTGTTTAACGAAAAATGTTATTTAATATTTTAAAGAATTAAATTTCATATTTAAAACATAACAACATAATTTCAAGATCCTCATAAGGTATTACTTGTATGTTTTTTTTAAAAGGTTGGGGGAAATAAATATTAAAAAAATTTTTATGTTTTGCTTTTAACGTCTACAACCTCTCTACGTCATAGAACCCCCTCCAAGTTTTGAGTGTAAAACCACTAAAAAGAACAAACCTTTCCCCCCTTTTAAACCGATTTTCAGTCATACAGGGAATTAACCTGGACACGGGGCGGGGCGGACAGACATGCTAACGCCTATGGTGGCTGATTCATTAGATTCTGCCCATTACACACCCAAGCGACATAGTTAACGGGCAAATACAATCTCAAATTCCCCCCAGACAGAGAAAAGAGAGCGATACATTTTTTCTGGACCTTGGGAAGGGGGCATTTCCTAAGCCGTGATAAAAGCTTCCCTCCTTTATAGTGCATTTTTCCTTCACCTTTTTTTTAAATGATATCATTTTCTAAAAAAAAAAAAAAACACCGGGCACGGAATCGAACCCTGAAAAACTTGGCTTACATTTTAAACTTAGTACGTGCACTGGTTTTTTTCACTTTAAAGGGGGGAAGATATACTCGTAAAATTATTAGGGATTAGAGAAAATTTCAACCCCCTTTTAAATTTTCCCTTTTGGATAGCAAACTAATCACAACAATGTTGGCTTTCCCCAGTTTTGATTTTCCCCCCGAGGATTTAAAAAATAATAATCATTTTTTTGAATTTTATTTTTGAAAAACACAATTGATTAATTTAAAACAACAAACAACAGCAATATTAAAATTTAGGTCTTTTTCAATACAATAAAAGCATCTACATTTAAAAAATAAGTAGGAGTAAAATTTTAATTTTAAATTTTTTTTATTGACGTAGAAAGGGATTAATTAAAATTTTTAACTACAACCGCAATATTTTTTTGATAAATACAATAAAAGATGTCTACCATCTAAAAAATGAGTGGAGTCATCTCCAAAATAGTTCAAGCCCATTTTTGAAGGTGCTAGACTAATTGACAATGTTTTCCACAGTTTTTTACCTGGAAAATTTACTTTCCAAAAAAACTAAAAAGCACAATAATTTTATTTCTTCCTTCCGCGCACAACATTATAACTTTTTTTTTTCAATTTTTTTTAAGCACCTGACCGGTTGTATTTATAGGTCTAACACCCTCATAATCCTCCCCGCCCAACAGTATCCCGGAGAGCAAACATTTTTGTGCCCAATAAGATTGGGAGCTTTGGTAGGATCCCCGGATTTAAAAGTAAAATCAATTGGAGATGCAGCAAAAAAAATAAAACACCCGTCTACTCAAAACCTAAATTTTTTTTTTAAAATTTTACCCATTTGTGAAGCAGCAGCTTCATTATTTTTAAATTTACTTTTAAACATCACACTTTGTCCTCCGAGATAATCATACGCGTGCTTTTAATTTTTAAAACGCTTACAATCCAAATAACATATTGATTTTTGGGAAGGGAAAACGTTTTCCCCAAATGCCAGGTGGTATGTTTCGCGGGCGTTTCACCTAAATATTAAAATTTTAATAATTTTTGTAAATTGTTAAATCCCGAGATTTTCGGTTTTCCCAACTTTACCCCCCTCCTTCGGTGGTTGTGGGCGCAGGTGACTCTGCAGACTGAAACAGACGCCACGTGGTACGCAGTGTCGACCCTGTTAGGTAGACGCCTCGACGGTGGCCCATGTGACTCTACTATGGTAGACGACGACTCTGACGACGGGTACCCTGTACTCTGGTGGGTAGACGACTGGTGGTGGGTTTCCCTGGGAGGGTACGCCCCGTGACTTGGGGTGTTTCGGCGTCTCTCGGGGGGGGCAGCGGCGGCTGCGGGGAAGTAGGGGGATGGGTGGTGTGGAGCTCGGAAGGGCGGCGGGGGCGGTCGAGGTAACACAGCTACCACGTCCCCCCCTTTCAGAAATTGTAATCAGCACAGTTACATCACCATATCGTTTTCCACGATTCTCTCGTAGGGGATACTTTCCCTTTTCTCATTGTTGGGCAGGTAGTGTCACAAAAATCATGAGCCTCGCTCCTCTACTTTTTAAATTTCCTGTCTATCACACTCCGCACACGTAAATTCTCTCCCCTCATTAGGCACGCCCCTCCATAATGGCCCAAAACATTAAATTTAAATGCCGGATGAAGCATGGGAGGTGCCCGGAGCTAAACGTTTGTAGATCCACTACTCCGCTCCCTTGTTGTTAAACCCCATGTCTCTTAAAAAAAACTTCAAAGTTAACAAGGTAGGTGAAACCGGGGTTTTCTCCGGCCAGGTTTAAATACCAATTTTTCTTTTTTTAACTCCACACTCTTTACTGTAAAGTACCAAAACACAGGGTGAAAAAACAAAACCAGCCCTCTAGATGGCTTAGGCTCTTCCCACTTTTTATTTACGGGTTTTATTTTTCCCCTGAGACTTTTTATCTCGCTAGATCACCAATTTTACGGCGCACCGCTTTGCAATATTTACCGCTACTTAACTTGTCCTCTTAACCCCTCTACAAAAATTTAAAAAGACAACCAAATGGGCGCCCCTCTTTTATGCCACCCCCCTCCCTCTTTGACTCACCGATAATTTTTTCTCTTTGTCTTGTCTGCCCCCCAACCCGGCCCCGTGTCGATGACCTCAATATCTAAACTTTTCTCAAAACCCTCTTGTTGTGCTGACATACTGGCGCCAGGGTTTTCGATAAAACGAAGATTTGTCATTGGGAAAACCCCAAAGGGTTGTCGAGTAAGAAAATTCTTGTTGAATTGTCTGCCGCCATCCTGGCCCATATTCTTTTCTTGCGACCCCCAAATGCCGCCCTGTATTACCCGAATAATTTACGGGGTTACTTATGCATTTTTTTTTTTCAACATTAAATTTATTTGTTGTTGTGTTTAAAAAGACGGGGGTTGGGTAACGTTATGGGAGTTGGGGGAGTGGATTATATCTCGCCGGGGGGGTGGTGGTTTTATACACTCCCCAACCCCATAAATTCTGGAACAATTCTACCTTTTACGGTACACAAATCCGTGCATTGTGAAAGAGTTCCAAACAAACAATTTTAGTAGACTTTTTTGCCGGGGATGGGGGCCCCTAACTGCGGATTCCGTGGCTCCTGATTGTGCCTGTGTCAGCTAGATTTGCGACATAACACGCAAAGATTACGGCATAGTAAAAACCCAGGTTGTCCGGTCCGAGAGCTGCGGGTGGAGGAACATTTCGACAGACGCTACCAAAACAACCAATTTTAGTTGACTTGTGACGGGGAGATAGCGGTCCCTAACTATGGATTCCGAGGCCCCTGCTTGTGCAAGTGTCAGCATAGTTGCGACATAACACATGTTGCTGAGATCCCTAACTGTTGATTCCGTGACCCCTGCTTGTGCTGTAAAAAACCGAGGATGACAGGTTGCCGACGGTCCAGACGGATACCTGCGGCCGTGCTTTTTTGACAGACGCTACCAAACAACTAATTTTAGTAGACATGTGAAGGGGTAGTGGCCCCTAACTGTGGATTCCGAGGCCCCTGATTGTGCATAGTTAGAGATGCTAGAGTTGCGACATAACAATCAAAGATTACGTCATAGGACAAACTTAGGTTGCTGAGGTCACGATCCATTCTTGTCCCAACTTGTCTGCCCGCCAACCTGTTGCCAGGGTTGCGACATAACACGCAATGATTACGTCATTGGGAAAACCCAAGTTTATTGAGTTCACTTGTCAACCCCGCTGACTGGTACCCAGGGTTGGCGAAGGACGAGGGGGGTCTCGGGAACCAATTACCACACTCTACCACCAAGCACCATAGCGCAAGGTTCATGCTGCTTGTTCCGGTACAGAGCCTTGTGACAGAAGAGCACGATGTTCATTCTAGGCCTGGCAATCGTAGCGCAAGCTTCGTGCCGAAACGTCAAGATCTGTATGCCCATAAATAAACAATCATCAAGAACCAACATGTCCGGCGTAAGCCAGCAATAAATAAAAACTCCAACACCTCTATCCTATTAATTAATTAATTAACAATAATCAATTAACATTAATTAATTTACAATAATTAATAATTAATCAGCAAGAACCAACATGTCCGGGGTTGTAGGGGAGGGGAAACCAAGCCGGCTGTAGGGGAGGGGGAAAACCAACAGCCAATCAGAGGAAATTAGGGCAGCGGAAGGAGGGGTGGGGGAAGGAGGGGGTCAGCCAATCACAGAGCCAGGAGGCAGGGTCACGTGACCAAATTCAACCAATCCCAGAGTGATCTATCAGGTCGTACTAGACTACTAATGATTATTTGGGAATGTTTGAAATGACAAAGAACAATGTTTGTATACATGTTACTATAATTAAATATTAGCATATACACAATAAAAAACAGTATGTTATATCTTTCGCCTTGATTTCTGCTGAGCGAACTGGTCAATTATACCAAAAAAATCCATTTTATCCAATAAGTGACCTTCAATTAAGACTAATGTCAGTGAATTAAGGTGATCATCTGTCATGTTGGTACGCAGATACAGCACATCATACCAATCCTACAAAACGCTGAAACCTTACAATTATTTTAACTGGCAGAAAAAAAAAATTCTTTCGTTAATCAAAATTTGCCGCCGCAGGCATGTCCCTACTAGGCCTTTGCGTAAATCCGCCCCTGCATTTATCGACTGTGTTATTTTCCTAATTTCCAATAAAATATCGTTATTGCTAGTAAAAATTGTTCCTAAATATTTAATCTCATTAACCATGTCAAATGATATGTTGTTTTAAATAATCTAATTATTGTCCCCAAGCTGTGTTCTCTGTGTGATATCATATACTTAGGGACGGCCAGACTGGGCGAGCGAGCGCGCGATTGACTAAAACATAAAATAGAACACATTGGTTTTAATGAGAGGTGCCAGGCTGGAGTGAATTCTTAATTTGACATGAAATTTGACTTTAGTATAACTATCGATATGTTTAGCACACTTGCTACTAACTGCCTAATTTAATTGGTAAGATCATAAACCATACTACTTCCATCTAATATACATATGTACAAACGATGTGTTAAAATACCTCATTATTATAATAAAAGTCCTTTACAAATAAGAATCACCATTAGCGCGGATAGAAGATGGGAAAACCACAACAATATATAATTTACCAAAAACCACCCACAGTTCACTGAGCCAAGATTCGAACCTTTGCCTCCTCATCAACAACTATCGATAGCTATCTGCTAAGCACGCGCTTTGCCAGTTTGGACACCCACTCGCTCGCACGCTTGTAGTACAAATATGACCCTCATTGATTTATTTCGTTGAGATCCACACTGATCGCCAATTATTTCCTCTGCATATGGAGTCAATCTCATTAGAATTATGTGTAGGTAACATTTTATAGCAGGTTTATATTGGTGATATACCTTTATAAGTAAAGTATTATTATTATTATTATTATTAGCACCGCGTCTTACTACCCGTTCGGGTTATACGCACTTACGCTAATGTGTAATGGTAGGGTGATTGTGAGAAGAAAGGGAGAACCTACAGTTTAACGTGGAATCCGTACCGCGGTGGAGGCCTGGCATTCCCCACATTCACAAGATGTCTTGTCAGAAGTGATGAAGTGTTTGGTAATCAGATAAATCTGTGCCAGGACCGAGGATGGAACCCGGACCCCAGCATAGAAGTCTGACACCTTACCCCTAGACCCCCAGGTCACCCTATAAATAAAGTAAATTCAACCTTTTAATTCACTACTAGCGTAATTACTACACATACACACACACACACACACACACACACACACACAATATATATTATATATATATAATTCACATCTTTTTTATTCTAAAAATTGTTAAGGAAGTTAAAGAGCCCTCATATTATGGACAACAAACATCAAATTTACCACAACAATGATCATGCTAAAAAAGGTGTCAGTTTCATCTTGTCTTTACCATCGGTAACATGGTCAGTGCTCAAATCCCGACTATGTATACTAAGTGTGGCTATCTTAAATAATTGTATCTCACTCTCACTATGTAAATGCAACTATCCTACCATTGAAATATATTCTCCTTGTTTAAAAGCTAGTGTACTCAATTTTTAAGGATGGAGATAGCTTGAACAATTTGCTAGACGTGGGATATAATTAGTAAACGGCCAAAACCAATTCGATCCACGTTAGATGAATCACAAACCTTACATAGCCTATAAAGAATAATATATATTTTTATTAAGTTTAATATATTCATTAATGCAAATTTATTTTAAAAATAGAAATGGCGTATTTTTAATACTTTAAATAAAAATTATCTAATTTCAAGGGAAAAAACAAAAACTGCATAAATTAGAACTAACTAAGCCTCTATCTTATTTTTGAAATTTCCGCAGGGTTGTTGAATGGGTTTACTTACACCCCCCAAATGAAACCCCGGGAGATCGGGATCTACTTTGTAGTGAGGGGTAAAAAATTATTCACAAATTCACATCTTAAAACCCAAATTTTAAAATTGGTTGCATATTTACACAGTTATCTACAAATCATTGGCCTACTTAAAAAATTTCCCAGGACTTTTACAGGTTTTAAAACTTGACTTTTTCTCCCACTACTTTTTTCTGGTCTTTCTTGGTAAAGATGTTTTTTTTAACGTTTATTCTTTGATTCCCCTTTTTAAAAAACCCAAACGTTAAAACCCCTTTAAAAAAGGGTTTTTTTTAAAAAGTAAGTATTTAAATTCCTTTTTTTTTTGTTTTTTTAAATTTAAATTCCCTGTTTTCTGAGTAATTTTTTTTTTTAAATTTTTTTTTTTTGCATGTTCCCACCCGTCACACTAATGGGACAAGGTTGTAAAAAGTAAAATCTATAGAAAGTGTTACACCCATTTGTTAGAAGGAGGGGGGGAAAAAATTTTGAAAAAGCCACCTACCTATATACAACCCGGGGGCCCAAACCCCACCCCTTTAATTTAATCGGAAAACAGATACTCGCACCTTGTTGGTGAGCTTGTTTCAATTTTTTTGTTTTCTCTCAAACCCAAACCATTTTCTCTTTGCATTTCCCGACATTTTAAAACCCCCTGATTTTAAATTTAGTTTTATTTATGTTAGCGAATAATGAAAAAAATTTTATTTAAAAGAAAATTTTATTTTTTTAATTAATTAAAAACCAGATGAGATTATAGGGTTTTGGAAGCGTAAACTTTTTTTCGCGTGAATCAAATCAATAAATTTTAAAATTTCCCTTTTCTAATTTCCCCGTTTGAAGCTAAAACATGTTTATTAATTTTTATATAATTTTTATAAAATTTTAATAGGAGTTTTTTTTTTAAAATTTTTGGATAAATTACGGCATTTCCAAATTGTTACCTTCAATTCGCCCATAAGAAATATTTTATTATCTTTCATGGATTAAAATAGAATTTTTGGGAAAGATTCCCTTTAGTTTATTTGGGTGAATCCCGGTTGTATACTGCCCCGTCTTATTAAAGCTTATGAAAAAGAAAGGTTTTGGACTTGTCAAAACTGTTGACAGTATGGAATAAAATTAGGTATTAAAAAACCCTTTCCCTGTAGGGGAAAAAATAAAATACCAATTAAAAATGGATTATGAAAATGAAATTTTTAAAATGAATAAAAAAATTTTTTTTATAAAGTAATAAGGCAAATCGTATTGTAACCCTTTACAAGAAAAATCTATAGCAAGTCGTTATGCCAAATGAAAAAAATCCCCTCCTTAAAATTTTCTAGTTTTTTTGGAAAAAATTTTAAACTAATTCCCTTTTAAATTTAAAAAGGCAATTTGATCAAATTAAAATAAATTTTAAAAAAATATAAAATAAAAGTTTAAATATTTTTGAAACTATTAAAACCCGCCGTAATCTGTTATATTGGGGCCAACAATTCATTTTGGTAAAAGTTCCAAGATTTTAAAACCCCTTTAAAATTTTTTTTATATTTTTTCAATAAGAAATTTGGCCCTATTATTTATTTCCATTATTAAAAAAAGATGTAAATATTTAAAGTTTTATAAAATGCGTAAAAAAAAATATACAAACATAAAAATTTTAACAACACAAATCATGTGTTTTTTCCCTTAAAATGTTTTAAAATTTCATTTTTCAATGTGATTTTAATTTTTCAAACTAAATAAAAAAAAAAATGCTCTATAAATTGTTACATTTAGTAAATTTGATTAATTTTACCCCCTGCTGCCCCCTGTATTTTTTAAACTTTCTAAAACATCAACCAAAAATTTGTTTGCTTGTTATGCCAAACTAGAAGTCTTATGACAAAATTAACCCCAAATTATTCAAAGGTTTTCCCTAAAATTAAAATTTTTAAAGGTTTGTTTTACTTTGAATACAATTCAGGATTTTCAGCGGGGCTGTTTAAGTGTAAGGGGGTTTGGAAGAGAGTCTCTTCCAAAGGGGGTACCCAAATTTAGGATTTTGGAGGTATAATTTCCAAATTTTTTAAAAAAAGATATAATTTAGGATTTTCATTTGAAACTGTTTGTGGCAAAAAATACGGAAGAGGCCTTTTCCCAGGAGGTTTCAATTCAGGGTTTTGGGGATATAATTCCGATTTTTAAAAGGATATAATTAAGGGTTTTATTTTTAGCGGTTTTTGGGAAAAGTATCGGAAGGAGTTCTTTCCCAGGGGGTACAATTCAGGGTTTCGGAGATATAATTCCGATTTTTAAAGAGATATATAATTCAGGATTTTTCATTTGAGATGTTTGTGGCAAAAGTATCGGAAGAGAGTCTCTTCCGAGGAGATACAATTCAGTCGCCTCGCAAAAACACCTTGCCGACTGAATGATTTGACGCGCTCTAGCATAACCATGAGAAGTATCCGGCCCCAGAATGCGGCGTTGCATCTCGCTCTGACCACGGCCTACTAGAGATGGCTATGCTTTCACACAAAGATTTAAAGCCTGCCAATAACACCGTTGTTGAAACATTAACACTTTTTTTTTTGTAAATATCATGTTTCAAATTTTTGGAAAAAAATTAGTTAGTCTTACTGTTTTATATAGATAGCCTACTCATTTCATTTTGTAATAATACGCTACCTATCTGGAATTATGTTTACCTAAGAAAATGACAATAACATTGTTTTGAAACATGCCTCCTACCCCCAGAGATTTTAATGTTTAATGTGGCCTTTATGATCAGACGAGTTGGACATACCTGTCTTATGGCATCTGATTTTTTTTAAATCTGGGGATGAACCCTCCTAAATAACTTTTAGGGGCTTGTGACTGTACTTTTATGATTTTATAATATAATAGAATGTATTATATAATTTGTGTCTTTAGCTTTAAAAAATTATTCAAGGGAGTGCCAAAGTAATTGACCCAATCCGGCTGTCAATTGATAGATATGCCATTGCTCAAAACCAGTATTAAATATTGACACCTCGAAATAATTATCAAGGGCCTTACTGATGTTGACACATCTAAGGTTTTCAATGGCTAACTAGAGATTAAGAACTTAATTACTGAAATAAATTTGTTTTTCAAACATCTTAGCTGTTTTTATTTTCCTTATTTATTAAACCAAATCAGAGGCTATCTATCAATTAAATTATTTTACTGTGGCAAACAACAAATAATTGTAATCTGTGGTAACTGTTGTTCAGGGGGAGTATCAAAGAATAAGAATCTGACTGTCAAGTTATGTTTTACATTTTTTTTATGTTTAAAAATATATTTAAGCTAATTCTATTTAAGTTATTTAGATTAATTAAATGAAGTTAATTTAACAAATATAGTATTCAATCGAAACTATACTCCAATATCTTTCTAATGGAGTAATGGACATAATATAAATCTGACAGCTAAAACAATTCATTAGATATTCTTTCAAGTATTAATACTTCAAGTCAAATTATCAATTTCTTTCACACTCGGACAATTGAGTCCAACACTTTTACCTCTGGTCCTCTCTGTATTGTGAAGGTAGACAACAGGCAACCATAGGAAATTATTATCTAAGATGCAATATAATGTGGCAGAGAAAAGGATGGAAAGAGTATTATCAGTTCATAATCTGCGGTCAATCCACAATGGAAAGCAGGAAGCGGAAATCACAATTGCCGTAATCTTTATAATAATTTATATTAGTTATATTCATAGTGAATTAGTAAGGAGAATTATGATAATAATATTCAAGGAACGCCCAATAGCCAATAACAAAAGGAACTAATTAAAAATGAAAAGATACTAAGAGATATTAGATATAAGGAAAAGTGAAAGACAGCAAAAATTAATTAACAAAAAACATATTGAGTTTATAAGAAATTGAATGAAATATTGATATATAACAAGTCTGAATATAATATATATTACATCATGGATGAGAAGATAGAATGACAACAGAATATACTGATAAGCCTATAAATGAAAACTTTATAGCTTTAATCCTATTAAAGATGAAATAGAGCAGAAAAGAACCTGTAAAACAAACAACAAAGAAAGAACAATAGAGTTATATTTAATAAACTCTATATCTTTTCATTTTTAATTAGTTCCTTTTGTTATTGGCTATTGGGAGTTCCTTAATATTATATTTATAATTATTGTTGCAAACCCTAAAGTAGTGGGTTGGTATTATTTGTAAAAAAAATAGAAACATTTTATTTACAGATATACAACCGTGCACTCAATTAAGTATTTCATGTGATGTAAACAAAGAATGGGAAAACAGAAATTTACTGGGAAAATCGTGTTTCCGTTGAAAACTACTCATTTTGCCAACATTCTCGACACATACCTATCTTTAAAAGGAGTGGTCGTTTAACAAAATATGTTCAGACCATTTACCCGTAATTTTTATAACCAGAAAATTGCTTACAAATTATATATAAGATATGAAAAGAGAAAATGAGTGTGTGTGTGTGTGTGTGTGAGAGTGAGAGAAAGTGAACGTAAGAGACTGAGAATGAGCGAGTGAGAGAGAGTGTGTGAACGAGTGTATTTAGAGAGTTTTGTAAGTTTTAGAGATAATGGGGGAAAAGTGGAAAGAAAGAGTGTGTAGGTGGGGGAAAAAAGAA
>JBCFYV010003076.1:0-29125 GCA_039000515.1 Timema cristinae
GATGGTGAATCACTTCCAATCCCCCCAATTGACCAAAAGCATCCGGCCTGTCGGGACGGGTGGGGTAAACCCCGCTCCCGTGTTTTCCGTATTCCAATGACCTACGGAATAAGACGGGGGGTCCATTCCATTCATCAAATTTCCCATTTTTCACTTTCCAGGGGTTTTTTCTTTTCGTCCTCCGATGGTTTTTTTGTGAGTCGGAAAGAGTCCGGTTGGGGAAAACCCTATTTCGCTCGCTCCCAAGAGGTCATGGGCCAATTAAAATCACCAAAGGCCCCCCAAGGATGTCGGGGCACATCAACACCATGCCATTCCCCTATGACCTTTTTCAACTGGGGCATCACCGCCACTTTCATTCCGGGGTGACCAACGGTGCGCGTACGAAAATGGACTTGTACCTAGAAAAAAAACCTGGGGCTGGGTTTTTGGGCCCCCGTTTGGGCATGATGCTTAAAAAACCCGATTTGCCCCTTTTTGCCTTTTTGGCGACTTCCGAAAGGCGTTAAAGCGAAATTGGCACTATTTCACCCCGGGTCCCCTAGGAAGTTGAATATATACATTGTCCCTACACTGGGGGTGATGGATTCTTTTTTTCCTTCCGTCACTATAGCCTCCGTCTTGTATCGCTAGTTGAGCCAACAAAAAAACCAGAGGGATTTGGGATACTCGTTCGCTATTCGTCCCCCATCGGGGCTTTCCAAAAAACATACGTTCATCGAAAATCCCATAAACTCCGTTAGGAACCCTCACCCCCGCTCGTACATGATTTCCCCAGGGAGACCAAGAACTGCCCCTGCGGCACTCCCCCGGGTTACCCGTACATCGTTGACCCGTCTGGGAGTCGTAGGTCAGGACTCTATCTGAGAAGTAGCTACGATCATCCTCCGAAGATGCATACCTCCACCCTTCCGAAGCGTTTCCATGATGCAGCTCCTTTTAGAAGTTAACGCATTTTTCACATCGAGGTCACGGTGGCAATATTTCTTTGTGCCTTTCACCATTATGTATGTATGTATGTATGTATGTATTTATGTATGTATGTAGTTGTATGTATGTATCTGTATGTATGTATTTTTGTTTTTAAATTATGTTTATATTATTATTATGTTGTTGTTTTTTGTATGTAGATGTATGTATGTATGTTGATTTATGTATTATTTATGTATTATGTATTGTATGTATGCATTATGTATGTATGTATTTATGTATGTTATTATGTATGTATGTTTATGTATGTATGTATTTAGATGTATGTATTATGTATTTTATTAGGGTATTTATGTATGTAAATATGTATGTATGTATTGATGTATGTATGAAATGAATGTATGTATTTATGTAGTATGTTTATGTATGTATGTATTTTATTTTATGTATTATATAGTTATGTATATGTGTTTTGTATAGTATTATATGTGTATGTATATATGTGTGTATGTATGTATGTATGTATGTGTGAAAATGTATGATTATTTATGTATGTATGTATTATGATTATATATTTTATTTTTGTTTTTTTTGTTTTTTTATACACTTGGGGAGGAAAAATCTTTCAAAGACACCGCTCATTTGAAATGTGATGGTCGGGAGTGTGGATTTCCACCCACTAAAAAACCTCCTCTGCTCTTTCCCCGCCCCATAATTTCAGGAAGACTGGGTCGGGAAACCCCGTTAGGGATTACTTCACCCAGTCCGTGTTGCGTCATTGACGTCCCCTCCTTTTCACTGCCCCTTTCTGAGATCTTTTTCTTTAAGGGGCCTGCCAACCAGCGTTTCCTTCCAATTTTTTTTTCCCGCTGTAGCATAGGATCACTAGGTCGCAGAAACGGGTCTTGCCTATTTTTTTCGGTTTTGGCTCTGCAGTTTTCCAGCGATCGCACTAAAAAAAACGGGGCTCAGCGTTTGTCGTTCTGTCCGGGCATACTTGCACCTCGGGGGGTGTGTAACCCTTTTTATGGGTTGCATTAAACGAGCCATGTCCCTCAGCAGTTGGGTTAGGAAAAGTCTTTTCGCCATGTTTCGAGTGATCCAATATTTTTATGTTCGGGATCAGGCGACTGTCCATCTCCCTTGTTGCAGGCCCTCCATCTATCTTCCCCATTCCTTCTGCTTTCCGCCTTTACACTTGCTCGGCCCCGGCCGCGTTGACGCCTCTAGTTTTGGAGTCATAGATTTTACTCTCTCAAGCAAAAAGGGGCGATAGGTGTCCCCCGCTATAACCAAACACTGCCCGAGAACCGTGCGGTAGACAGTCACCCTGAGGGCCCCTCGCCTTTGTACGCCGCAATCTTTCGCGATAGGCCCTTTGCTTCAAGATATCTCCCATATTTCCCCACCGTAGAGCAGGATTGATAGAATACTTCCAAAAAACTCTTTCTTTTTAGATCGCGGGCCCATTGGTGACCATGATTCTCATGGCTGGATACCGTCTACTGCTTTTATGCATTCCCTTTCTAAGTTTTCACGAAGACAGTTTTGTCTATTCCACCCCAATAGCGCATGTCCTTGTAGACGACAATGTCACCCAAGTCCCACGTTAAAGGTAAGGAAACCATCTTGACGCGTCAGCACAACCATCTCATTTTTAGTTTAGCTATTTTAGCTGATGTTCTTCAAAGGGCCCGGTTTCGACGGCGTCAATGCGACCGACTAGGATTCGGCCCCCCTCAACGCGTCCCCACTACGTGCCCGGGGACGTCATCAGCGAAACCCGTTAGCTGTACTTGCTTCGGGAAAGGAATCTCCAGTATTCGTCGTAATTTGCTTCTATAGGGCGGGCCCATGACCCAACCCTGTGGTACACCACCGTTATCGGTTTCTGGGGCTTCTGGGTTTGACAATTAAGTTCTTGCGTCAAGATAACCTCAACTATGGCAGTTTTCATTTTTTATGTTGAACCGATGCTCCATGCCTCCAGGATGTATCCCATCTCGCGCTTTGAAAGGTTTTCTTAGTCAAGCGTGAGGGGGGATGCAGATTTTGCGCGTTTTAAAAGTTACCAAACCACGCTTGGGCTAAAACCCCATGATCTTCTTAATCGCCCCATCGTCGATAGGGCCTTTCGAAATCCTGTTGATTTTCGGCGAAGCCACCGACGTGGTAAATGTCGTTTCGAACTCGCCGTATCAGCTTTTCGAGCAATTTACCGGCGATTCTAGCATGCATAGTGGCCTATAAGACGAAGGTGTTAAGGGGGGGTCCCTTCCCTTTATCCAGGGGGACCATCTCTGGCGCTTCCAGACGGTAGCAAACGTGCCGGTTCCAAGGCACGCGTTATATGCATTCACGTAGACCCGGGGAATTCCTGAGCTATGTCTTAATCACCGGACGGGGAATCCCGTCGGGGCCGGTGCCTTCCTATTTTGGTGGGCCTAGCTGCATTTTGCAGCTCCTTGGCTGTGAAAGATTAACTTCACCACTGTGTGAATATTCCTTTTTACTCGTGTCGGGTTTTGGAAACAACTCCGCTACAATTTTGTTCATTATGGACGGGGTTTTGGCGCTTCTGTAAGCCTTTCCGGTTTTTTAACAACGATTTGGTAGCTTTGCCCCAGATATCCCTTCAAGATCGTTGCAGATTTCTTTCCACAGTGCCCATTTTGCTCTCCTTAGGGTATGATTCAGCTGCTTTTTGGCCTCTTTTACTCGCTAAATACAAACATAGTCAAGAGGATTTTTCTGCACCTCGTTGCTCTACGACAAAGTTTAAGACATTTCTTTCGGAGCGCACAATTTCTGATGTCCACCATATACCGCCTGTGAGAGAACGGGTTTTTTCAGACGCGGCATGGGGGCGTCACAAGAGGGGTAATAGCCTTAATCGTTATCCACCCAATTTCCCGTCTCGCTACTTAGCTTTCGGATCGGGGGAATTTTAAGAGTTGACCAGCTTACGAAAGGGACGCTCGTAGAGTTTCGGGGTTAAGCTTTCTACGTTCCAAACCCCGTTTTTCCCAGGCCTTTTTCGTTTTTGGAGTGGAAGGCACTTCAACACTTTATGGATGTGTGTAAATTTTCGCTACCACTGTTTTCTTCCGAGACTCTCCATTCTCGATCATGCTGGCCATTCTTGGGGTCCCCAATAATGTGGGAAATAATTCGAGGTACCCCGGTCTTCTGAAGGTCGATGTTTTTCCCAGTGTTCAGGACTGTAAGGTCAACCTTGCACAAAGTCTGCGACTTCGTTTCCTCTGTGTCTGAGTAATTTTCCCCCATTGGGACGATTTAGCGTTGAAGTCACCACTACAATGACTTCGCCATTGAAATCGCTAAAGCTCTTCGATGCTAGCCAGCTTTTTGGGGGAACACACTAATCCCTTCATTAGGTGAAGGTAGACACTCTATTAAGTCGTTGAGGTCTTTATCCAGACAAAACCTTCCCCGCAACCGCTTTGCTAGTGATTACCGTTTGGATTAACAGTCCAAATCGCCGCATGTTGGATTTATCCGTGAACCATGTCCCCATCTCGAAGGTATGTATCTATGTATGTATGTATGTATTATGTATATATTATGTTTATTATGTATAATATGTATGTATTATGTATGTATGAGTATGTATATATGTATGTATGTATATATGTATTATGTATGCATATATGTATGTATGTATGTATGTATATATGTATATATGTTATGTATGTATGATGTATGTATTATGTATGTATGCATGTATGTATGTAATATGTATGTATATGTATGTATGTAGTTATGTATTATGATTAATAAATGTATGTATGTATATATGTTTGTAGTATGTATGTGTGTATGTATATATGTGTTATGTATGTATGATGTTGTATGTATGTATTATGTATGTTATATGTATTATGTATGATTATGTATGTATGTATGTATTATGTATGTAGATGTTTTATGTTGTATGTATGTTTGTATGTATGTATTTATGTATGTATGTATATATTATGTATGTATTATGTATGTATTTATTGATATGTGTGTATGTATGAAATGTGTTTATGTTTGTATGTGTGTTATGTAGTATGTATTATGTATATATTATATATACGTATGTATGTATTTTTTGTATGTATTATGAAAGTATGTATGTATGTAGGGATGTATGTATGTATGTATCAGTATGTTTTGTATGATGTATTATAATATGTATTTTGTGTTGTAGTATGTATGTAGTAGTCTGTTTTATATATTATGTATTTTGTATGTTATATGTATGTATGTATAATGTATGTGTGTATGTATTATGTATTATGTATGTGGTATGTATGTATGTGTGTGTTTTTTAAAAGTATGTATGTATGTAGGAGTATGTATGTATGTTTGTTTTTGTATGTATGTATGTATGTATGTATTATGTATATGTTTTGTATGTATGTATTATGATGTTTGGTGATTATTATGATGTAAATTTGTATGTATGTAGTTGTATTATGTATGTATTATTATATGTATTGTATGTATGTATCATTATGTATGTATGTATATATTGTATGTATGTATTTTAATGTAGTATTAGCTTAGTATGTATGTTTTAGTGATGATTATGTATGTATGTAGTTGTGTGAGTTTAGGTGGTATTTTTGTATGCTGTATGTATATATGTATGTATGATTTTTTGTTTGTTTTTACGAGGAGGAAATCCTTTTTACGGAGCCTCAGATCCATCTGAAAGGCTGTGGGGCTCCACTAAGAAGGGGACTCTAGGTGTACGGCAAGAAATTCCATATTCCCGACGTACCGAACTACAAAGTGTAGAACCCTACCCACTAAACCCCCGGGTACAGCCCTGTACCCCACCTCAAGAGTGAGTATGTATGTATGTATGTATGTATGTATTATTTTATGTATGTATGTATGTATGTATGTATGTATGTATTATGGTATGTATGTGTGTATGTTGTATTATGTATGTATGTATGTATGTTGTATTATGTTGTATATATGTATTGTATGTATATATTATGTATGCATGTATGTATAAAAGTTACAAAAAATATGTGTTTTCCAAAAAAAGGGGGGTTTCTCAAAAACATGGGGCCCAGATCTCTAAATTCCTTGAGATATCCCTGCTACGCTATAGGACCCATCAGAGCTACGATAGAAGGTCTTCATACAGCACCAAGTAATCCTTAGCACGCCAAAGGGGTGGGGGGCCGGGAACATCCCGGAAATTGCTTTCCTGGTCGGGGGCCTCTACCTCAACAGCACCCACGAGTCTCCCCTGTGACAAAGATCACCATGACACGTGTTATCGACAAGAGACTGCCGCCGGCAAACTTTCATTATTGATTCATAGCTAAACTAGGTCGGAGACCTGAGAATGAAATTTTTTTTCTTTCAAATGATTGTTTTTTACAGAGGTTTAATACTAGAGATATAACCGCACATGGAATAAACCCAAATACTTTAGAGCCCCATGATGATCAAATTATTTTACCACTCAAAAAATCAAAATGAATCATTCCAAAGAGGGATGAGCATCGTTTAGATTTCAAAGTCTCATTGTTTGAGAAAATGATCAAAAATCCATAAAACAGCCTCAATTTTTTGATAAATCTAAAAATCTTAGGGGTTTTGGAAAGTGATTAGAACTGAAAAATAAGCAATTTACAAACAGATTAATTGGTTTTCTCCTTTGTGTAAATTTATGATCCTAAACTTCGTTATCCCCTGCCCCCCTCTCAACTCATCCTCATGCCAAATGTGATGTTGAAATAGTTTCTAAAAAAAACTTTCCTCTAAATGTGTTTTCTTATATTTAATTTTGTTGTTTTTAAACCCCTTCTGACATTAAGATGTGTTAATATTAAGAAACTTAAAAGATTCTAGCAATTAGAAAATATGTAACCCTGTTTCAAATTGTGAAGTGTTCTGATATTACGGGGCCCCCGTTGTGCGCCAATTGTGATGTTCTGGGAAAATTTCTGCACCGCGAAGGGGTGCCAATTGAGATGTTCTGATTTATTACGCACCCAATGGGCGCCAATTGTGAAGTTCTGGTTCGTCGCGTTGAGCGTCGCTTAAGTTACACCGTAATTAGCTGTAATTGCCCCTGGTCGAGCACTAATTAAAAGGTCCGGTTTTTTGTGTTGTGATTTAATTGTATTTATACCCCGTGATCGAGCGCCAATTAAAGAATTATAATTTAATACACACTTATTATTTTGACATGTTTTTTATTTCTGAATCTCAGTTTATTTAAGGAGAAATAGATCATGCGTCGAAATTATACGCGCTTATTGTATGGCGTGGACAGGTGTTGCGGACACCAAGTGATTTGGCCTAGTGAGTTCTGAGCAGTACTGGACACCAACTGCCCTTAACATTGCACCATCCTTCGTATATCCATTTCTCAGGAAGCTTCGAAAGGTTTTGTTTTAGAAAAACAAAATACAAAACAAAAACACTTTCTTTTTACTAGAAGGCCTAGACCGAAACTGGGTTCAAAACTACATTTTAAAATCGCTATTCGAAACCTTCGAGAAGAGGAATTTTTAATTT
This sequence comes from Timema cristinae, assembly GCA_039000515.1. Lineage (NCBI taxonomy): Eukaryota > Metazoa > Arthropoda > Insecta > Phasmatodea > Timematidae > Timema > Timema cristinae. Next base: position 7,486 of record JBCFYV010003076.1, read on the forward strand.
TAAAAACCCTTTTAATTGTCAACTTGACGGGGCTGGTGCACGGCTGACGCACTGATCAGGGTTTTTTTTTCCCTTCTTAAAAAGAAGTGCTTTAAGCCCAGAATAAATTATAATTTAAAGAAAAAAAGATCTTTTAAAAAGGCGTTTTATTGTAATATTTTTCCCTATTTTTAGGGGCAAAAAATTACATACAAAATTAATTTGATTATAAATATGTGTTAAATTTATATGGGGGAATTTGGGAAATCTGGGGATTATTTTTTTTTAATTAAAATCTTTCAAATTTTCCAATTAAACGCCCTTTTTTCATATAAAGGCCATTTAAAAAACTAAAAAACAGGAAAAACTTTTAAAGGTAGATCGTTAAGCCCCGAAGGGGTTTTTGCGTCATTTTGATAAAAAAATTTTTTAAAATAAAAAACTTTTAATATATTTTTAAATTAAAAATTTTTAATTTATTAAGCTTTAGTGTCACTTTTGATATATATTTTATTAAAACCAAAAAAATAAAAACGAAAAATATTTAAAAATTTGTCAATTATTTCCAAAAAAAAAAAAATGAAATTTTTTTTTAAAAATCCCCTTTTTTTTAAAATTTTTTTTTATTTTTTTTCACGCTATTTTACCTAAAGAAATTTTGATAAAAAAAAAAATTTAAAAAAAAGATTTTGATGAATCTTGACTTTTCAAAAACCCCCCAACCTAAAAGATTTTTAAATTTTCCCCCTCCCCCCTTTTTCTTTCCCGCTGTATGTTCTTTTTTCCAACTAAGACTAAGCTATTTTTTCCGATAGGGCCCAAAAAATTGGGATTTTTGGGGTTTTCATATGTTCCCCCCAGGGGTTTTAAGGGGAAATTTGAAATCAACCCTTTAAAATTTAAAGGGAAATTTCCGAATACAAAAAGAAAAAAGGGAAATTTTTTCAAAATCCTCTAACGAATTTTTTTTAAAATTTCATTTAAAAAAAATTTAAAAAAAAACCCCAAAAAAAAAAGGTTTTACTCAATATTTGGGGAAAACGACATAAGGGGGCCCGGCTAGCGAAAAATTTTTTTTTTTTTAAAAAATCCAAAACAATTTGGGGTAAAAATTTTCTTTTTGTTACAAAAAAGGGTCCCCTTTTTATAAAATTATTTTTTAAAACATATTTTTAAAAACCAATAATTTTTTAAGCTATACGTAAAAAATTTTTTTTTAAATTTTTTTTTAAAAAAGGTAAAAGTATTTCACCGCGGAAAAAAAAACGATTTTGGGAAATTTTTATGGATGTCAACCTCAAAAACCCCCCCCCAAACCCCCCAAATAGGGGGTTTCCCAAGACTCTTCTGGTTCTTTTTAAACAAAAAATTAAAGTATTTAAAAAGGGGGAAAAGAGAAAAAATCAATTTTTTCAAACGATCAACGATTTTTATTAAAATTTTTTAACAGATGTTGATTAAAATTTTAAATAAACGTATAATTTTTATTTTCCCCTGAAAAGGTTTTTGGGGTTTTTTCCGAACAAAAAGTCCATATCTTCAAAACTTTTTTAACAAATTTTAAATTTCAAAATTGTAGTACTAAATAAATAAAAAAATTGTATATTTAAAAATTTTTTTAAAAAATCAACATTTCTGGGAAAATTGGGAAATAAATTTTAAAAAAATTTTTGGGGCTTCATTTTAAAAGAGATACAATTAATTTTAACGGATAAAATTTTCCAACACTATAGAGTAAATTTAAAAAAAACCAAGTCCCCAAAAATTTTTTGTTTTTTCCCTTTAAACCCCCATGGGGGAAAAATTTTTTGTACAAAAAGATCTATACTAAAATTTTGAAAAATATCTTTTTTCCTTTTTTTGGTTCAAATTTATAAAAAAAAATTTTAAACAAGCGAGGGGAGAAATTTACTTAAAACCTAAAAAATGCCCCAAAATTTTTAAACCGGGGAATTTTTCATTTTTTAAACGAATGTTTCTTTGGGTCCCAACATTACCTTTTTTTTTCCGTCCAAACTTTCTAAGAGGGCATTAAATTTTCCCCCTAAAAAAAAAAATATAAAATTTTAAAAAAAAAGGGCTCAAAAATAAAAATTTTACATTTAAAAAAAAAAAATTTTTTGCTTGGGTTTTCAGGGAAAAATTTTTTTGTTTTCACCCTATATTTCGAAATTTTTAGTAAATTTTCTAAAATTTTAAAAAAAAAGACGAAAAGCCGTGCGAAGTTCCGACCATTTAAATTTTTTCCTTACAAGGGGGAAAAATTGACACTCATCAAAAAAATCATTTTGCGCAGGGCCCCCACTACCACAGTTTTTTATTTATATAAATAAAATATATTTTATATATAATAATAAATATATATTTTAAAAAAATATACAAAAAATTTTAATAAAAAAATTTTAAAAATTTTTTTACACAAACAATTACAAAAACTTTCCCCCCCTTTATTGGGACCAAAGGGGCTCCCCCGAGAGTACCGTTAGACCCCGCACCACCGAATGGGTCACGTTAATTCAAAATTTAAAAATTTTTTTTTTATTTGGGGCCGCGGGTTTTTAAAACTACCGGGGGGTAAAAACATTTTTCCCCGGAAAATGGAAAAGTGCTAGTTATTATTTTATATCCTTTTATAAAGGAAACCCTTAAATTTTTTTATCGGGTTTTTTCTCCCCAAACCCAAAATTTTCTTATATGTGCACAATTCATATAAGGGGGGAGGAAAAATTTTAAAGGGGTAAATGTAAAACTTTTTCAAAAAAAAAAAAAAACTACCTCACTAAAATCCCCTCGAAATTTTTTAAGTCGAACAGAACAAACCAGCCCAAAACATTTTGTCCACGTCCCAAAATGTTACCAATCGCTCTCCACTAATCGGGGGTTGTTTAATCTAAATTTATACCTTTTTCACATTCTTACCATACTATAGTGTTTAACGATGTACAAAAAAATAGTGACACAAAAAAATAAAATAAAAAAACTCCACAAATATTTAATTAATTTAATTTTTAAATAACAAAACATTTCAAAATAAATATTTAGCAAAATAAAGTGTACTTGTTACTTATTGCATGCAATCGTGTGCCCCAAACCCGGGAAATTATAGCAGCCCTTTGAACAAATAGCACTCAGACAAGCGATTTTCGAACAACGCCCCCAAAGGGCACGAACGTTAAAACAAGGAGCCTTTTTTCAGCACGGCTCAACATTTTCCCATGTATGCTTAATTAAGTTAAACACAAAAAATATTAACAAAATTTTAAATTTTTATTGTACATTTATTTCAAAAACTGAAATTTTAAATCAGCCCCAAAAAAACAAATTTAGTAATTTTTTGCCCTTTAAAAAATATATAATATAATATATATAAATATAATATATATATATAAAATATAAATATATATATAATATTTTAAAAATATAATGCATATAAAATCTTGAAAAGATTTTCCCCGAATTTTTACTATAAAAAAACTTCTTTTTTAAAAATTTAAAGATAGGTAAATTAGATTTTTTTTAAGAAAAAAAACCCCCCTTTTTTAAATACTTTAATTTTACACATTTAAAGCAAACAAAATAAAACCAAAAACATTTTGTCATTTTAAAAATGACCGTATAATATTTAAAACCATACACTTTAACAGTGTTATGATCAACGTATTAAACATGCCTCACACTTAAGACAGTATCTTGTCTGTTTTTAAAAAGGGAAGTTGGGATTCAATACCTCAACGTACTTGGGTAATACCTAAAAAAAAACACTTCCCCCCCTTCATCTATGTAGATTCACCTCGTATTTATAAACCAAGATGGCTCAGTTAAAATATTGACGTCAAGCCAAAAGTCCTAGGTTCGATTCTAGTGTCCAGTTTTAATTTTTCATTTTAATTAAAAATTTATCAAGAATTTTGTTTTTTTAGCCACTTTAACTCAATTTTAACTGGCCTGCTGATATGGAGAATTGAGTTCAATCACTCGGGTCTCAACGTGGTTTTTTTAAAATTGTCTGCTTCTCTCCTTCCACGCAAATGCGGGTATTTTAATCTCAAAAATCATAAGTCTTTTAACTTGAAAATCTTAAGGTTTGGGGGATTAAAAATTTAAGATAAAATTTTATATTATTCCAACCCTTCCCCTCTTCTATCTATACTTATAAAATAACACCTGACGACTGCTGACTATTCATCATCGCCGAGCGAAAAACATAAAGGGCTACAACATGAAATTCGGACTGTATATTCATTTTTTTTTATGTAGGCACCCACTAAAAAAGGGTTTTTAGAAAATTCCACCCCAAAGGGTCAAAATGGGGGATGATAATTTTGAAAAGTCCGTCATTTTGAAATTTTACATAAAAAAAAATTTTTATTTCGGTTATTGACAAAAACAAAAAAATACTGTTTCGGAAATTTTTAAAAAATTTTATTTAATAAGGGATAAAAAAGGGTAAAAATTTGTATCGACTTGCATTATTTTTGATCTGGGGTCAATTATGGTATCAACGAACGAATTTTTAAAAATTTAATTTTAAAAATATATGTATATTTTCGAAATTTTTAAATAATAATTTCCCCGAGCAAACCGGGGGCAACATTTTTCAGTATCCAAAATACAAATATTCGAACAAACAACCTGTGAAGACCATGGCACATAAAATAAAAATGTTACGTATTTATAATTTAAAAAATTAAATATGAAATTTGCCTATTTTCCCAAATGGTGGTCATTACACACGGTGAAACCGTGGCGGCAAATTTTTTTTGCTGTTGGGCCCGAATGAATCGCCTGTTGTTTAAGTATTATTATTATTTTATCTTTACACATGTTACTACCCGTTCGGGCTGTATGCACTTACGCTGATTTGTAAAAATAAGGGATTGTAAAAAGAAATAGAGGACCTACTTTAACGGGGCATCCAACCACGGTGGGCCTGAAATTCCATACATTCAAAGTTTTGATTATACACTTCTGTCAAGGGAAGGAAGGTTTTAACAAGGGAAAAAATCTGTGCCGGACCGAGGATTGAACCCCGATCCCCAGCACATAAGTGGGACACCTTACCCTAACCACCGGGTCACCTAATTAATTATTATTATTATTGCGCGTCTTACACCCTTTATGAATACGCAGAGCGGGAATGAAGTTTTTTCCCGAGCGCACCGTGAATCGTGCCCATTTTTTACTTTTTTGTACCTTAAAATAATTTATATACATCAAAAAAACAAAATGTTTCGAAGTTAATTTTTTTTTCCAAATTTTTATGGTATGAACGAAATTTTTCCCCAATTTTGGGGGGCGACACATCAAAAAAAAAAAAAAGAATCTGTGAGCTAAACCTTTCATCAAAAAAACCACTAAAAAAATTTTTGGACAAAGTCGGAAAGGGATTTTTAAACACCTGATCAATTTTCCCCCCAAGGATATGCAACTTGTTCTCATGTAAACCCTTTGGGATTGAAAAGGTAGAAAATAATTGGTCGGGCCCCGGGGTAGCTATCCTCCTCACATACTGCTAAAATAGTTTGCCTGGGCAAGCCAAGGCCGGATTTAAGAAAGCCTTAATCCTTAAAAATTTATTCCCTTTGGGGAAGAAGAGATGGGGGGGTTAAATGTCTTTTTGAAATATCCAAATGTTTGACACAAAATTTAATTTTTTTACTTTTTTTTTCACATTTTAAAAAAATAAAATCAATTATTGTTTACATACCTATTAATTATTTATGTTTGGTCTCATTAATATAATTTTGGGCTGGCTTTTTTTTTTGTTAGATTTTAATCACACCACACATTATTTTGGAACCCATGCTACCACTTTTATTGTTTCTACATGGAACATAAAGCGGGTCTACCCCTTTTTTCGAACTTAATTACCGTAATAGCTAAATTTAATTTTTTAAATGATTAATTATTAATTCCACACGTAGGCAAAAAAAAATTACAACTAAAAATATTACTTTTTTTTGGGACGCTGATTTTTAAATATAAAAAAAAAAGGTCCCAATCCTGATTAAAAATTTTAATTTTTTTTTTGGGGTGGCCCAAAAAAAAATATATTGGAAAAATTTTAACCATTGGAATATTTTAGTGAAAAAAAGTGAATTTATTTTTTCTTCAACGTTTATACTGTCTATACTTTGAGAGACCATAGTTCGATTCAATTTTTTTTGAAAATGTTACCAAAAACGGCCACAGTTTAACTATTGGTAAAAATTTTTGATATATATTGATTTTAATAAGATTTAGGGTTGATAAAAATTTTTCTAATAATTTCATTTATTTTATTTTTTTAAAAATAGTTTATTTTAACTAAAAAAATTTCTGGAAATCCAAATAATGAAACTGACCATGTAAAGGGCAAATATTAAAAATATAAGAAAAAGGGAATTTAAATAATTTAAAAGCAAGGATAATATTGTATTTGGTTTCGAGTTTAAAAACAATTTACATGATAAATATGCTTTTTTTTAATGTTTGGAATGTGATACATTAAGTAAAAAAAAATTGTAGCTCTGTAATGTTTTTAAGAATTATGGCTGTTGGCAAAGATACAGGGAACTGCATAACCGATTGTGGGCATTTAAGTCAGGGTTTGAGTTTCCGTGAAAGAAACGGCCGGATTTTTTTAAATTTTTAAACTTAAGACTCTAGAACCACTAACCCGTTTGGGGTGCGGTTTATTTTTATACTGGCCCAATATTCGGCAAGTTTTAAAATATGGGGTTAATCGGGTTTTTTTGGGTGTGAGTCAGGGTAAAGAACCACCGTGTTTGTATACATTTATTGAACCACATAATTACTGTGATAAATTTTTTTAATATTATGTAGAGAAACAGGCAAATTAGAAGTAATTATAACGCGTGTTTTTGGGGGATTTCCTGTGAGTTCAGCCGGAAATATATAATAATATGGAACTGACAAACAGATTACATGAAATTTTTTTCTTTTTTGGTAGGATATTAATCCGGGCATCTTAGAAAGATAAATCGGGTGCTTTAAGTTTTCCCCGAAGAAGTTCAAGCATGTTTTTTTTTTTGTTACCCGTTTTTATATTAATTATATCCTATGTGTCAGTTATTTAATTTGGGGAAAAAAAAACCCATTCAATATTAGTTTTTATAATAAATAAGTTTGGGACAAGAGTCCCAATGAAGGGTATCCAACAAGCATGAGTAATTATCCAGTTTGCAGCAAGGTGTAGTAAAGGGGGACGGGTAGCGGGTCGGTTTTTTAAACCGAGATTAAGAGAATTAAAAGGCGTGGCGTTGTAGTTTGTCCCCCGGGTATTTTCTTTTTAGGTTTTTTGCATGAAAATTGGCGTTCACAATAATCGAGGATGACAAAATATTTTTTTAAAGATCGAAATTTTTAAAACCAACATATTTTAAAAAAAAATTTGACAAAAAAACCCAAGAAACATCAGAGAAATAATATTTTCTTTTTTCAAAATTTTATTATCTTTAGTTATCCACGGTTATAGCTTTTCAATGCCAAACAAGAATTATAACATTATAGTAACTTCACAAAATGTTTGTTGAAGTTCGTAGGGGGAAATGAAAACTAATATATACGCTACCCAAAAATTATTCAAAAAAACTAGACAAATCATTTTTTTTAAATTTTTCCTACAACAGAAAAATGGATAATATATTATAAATTAAAAAAATATACAACACGTCTTACTACCCTCGGGCTATACGCATATTAATACTCCCGTGAATTCGGTAAATGATTTGAATTAAAATGTGGATGTATCCACATAAACACCGAAAAAATTCGAGCCCCTTTTGGGAATAAGCACCTTAATAATTCGGCGGATTTACCCCCAAAAAACACCCCCCATCATCGACAAACGGACTAAATTGCATGATAATTAAACCATGGAATAGATTATTTTACCAGCTAAGGGTTGTTTCGTTTATATTTTTGTTATTTTATAAAACAAATTGTGTTTTTTATAAGCTCAAAGGTTGCTAAATTGGCTGGACTTATTAAAAACCCTTTAAAACCTCAATACCCTTTTTTCCCAACCCATAAATTAAAATGTAGTGGGCAAAAGTGTTTCAAAATTTCAATGACTGTTTAAACAAGGAATAAAACAATTTACTAGAAATAATTATCGCCACCCCCTATCCAACCCGTTTTTTAAAAGTAGGATTTATTGGTGTATCCCTACTTTAAATTTTATAGGAGGGCTTTTTCAGTAAAAAAAATTTTTTTTAAAACCGTATATTTTTTTTAAAAAATGTCTACTTAAATTTTTTTAAATAGTTATTCCTCATTACTATGCATATAACCATAAATATGCGAGTCCTTTTAAAAGGGAATAAACAAAAATATGTAAGTTTAGATAATTCCGCATTTTTTTTCCCAGGACCAGATGTGGTAAAAATTTATTATATATATAAATATATAATATAATATATAATTACAATTTATATATTTAGTGCTGCCCGCACCCTTTCGATTTTACGCCTTTTATATTAACTCTAATTTTTTAATGCAAGGAGGGCTGAATTTACAGGGATGTCCCCATATTTGCGTGGGGAGAGTTGAAAACCATTTAGGAAAAAACCCCTCAAGAACCTGACAGGGAGAACCGACGGGGATTGAACCCGGATTTTCCGTCATTGTTAGTCTATATATTGTGAGATTAACGTCTTAGAACATTGACCACAGAGAAGGCGAATCCAGCTTGGGATATAGTCTTCTTATTAAATGATATTTTTTAATTTTGGTTTTTTGTTTGGCCTTCAAGTAATGTTTATTGGTTGTTTTATGAAATGCGTAAAGCGAACCAACTTGCTCCTGGGTTTAATAGTCCACCCGGGCCCCCTTCACCAAACACACTATATCATTGTCCCCCAGCCATGCGCTGTTGATATGTAGAGTGTGGAGGGGGGATCTTACCGAAGAAGGGGAGGAAGAAAACGTGTAAAGTAGTTTGGGATGGTAAGTTTAAAAACCCTGTTTTTTTTTTTTTTTTTTGCATGTAAAAGGGAAGCGGGCGAACCCTTTATTGGTTTTAGATTTGGGGATTTTTTAATAGTTTTCTCATGCTCTTTTCCATGCAAATTATTTAAATTTTTTCAAACTCCTCCTTCCCCCCCCCCTTTATTCTTTATTGAACGAGAAATAAGGCGAGGGGACTAAGAGCCGGGGTTTATTTGCCCGGGGGAAAATGGAAAAATTGTCATCTTGTGTATTCCTTTACATGGCGTGGGTAAGTTCAAATCTTCGAAAAAAATTGTTTATCAATCAATTTTCTATATTCTGGTTATTATCTGACCATTCCTCATTCCCGGGTTTTCTTTTTTTTATAATATTGTCCTTGAAAATTACTTTTTTTTATTATACCTTCATAGCCTTTTATTTTATTCAAAAATTTAAAAATTGGCAGCGTTTTTTTAATATTGAACAATTAAAACAAAATGGTTTTTAAGTGAATATTATATAACGTCTCTAAATAAAAATTTTTTCGCCACGTTGAATGAATTGACGACATTATTTAGTTTTCTTTGTGACTGTATATTTTTTTTTGATATTTCCCACCAGTCTTACTAACCTTCTTTTGATGCATTTATGCTAATTGTAATGGTGGGGGATTGTAAAGAAATGGAAACCGCTTAAAAACGGGATCCAAACCACGGCGAATGCCTAAAATTTCCAAAATTTTCAAAATTTTTGTTTTAAATACACGCTGTGAAGGGGAAGGAAAGGGTTGTAATCAGAAATCTGTGCCGCAACCGGGGAAAGAACTGGGACTGCCAACATAAAATCTGACACCTTTATTCCTGAATATTTTGCTACTATAATTTTACTGTAAGGCCCTTTACTAATTGTAAGCCTTGGACAATAAAGGGAGCGCTTTAGGAATCATTTTTAAAATTTGAGTTGGGCCAAAAAATTTAAATTTTTTTCTAGGGGTTTCCCTTGTAACATTTCAAATCTACTGTTGGATGTTGTGTATCAGGCTTTCGATCAAGGGAAAAAATTTTAATATTTTTTCACTATCACCCATTTTGTATATACGCAAAAATTTAACAACTCAATTGATTAGCTTTGAGGAAATATATTTTAGAGTTAATGTACCCAAATTTGGTGGTGGGGGGTTTAAAAAAAAGGGAAAACTGCTAAAATCCATCATCGGGAATTAAAACCCCCCGAATTTACCATGACTAAAAAACAAACTGAATATGCCGAAATTTTGGGACCTAGTGTTTAACTATATCAAAGTTTAATTTTTAAACTCCAGTAGGCATAATTTTGCTTGTTTAAGTTATTTTATGTATTTTTTAACTTCAATTTTTATATAAACTTTAAAAAAAACGGGGAAAATTGGTATTATTTACATTCCCACAAGTGGCGCATAAGAGTGAAAAATTTAACATGATGGAACCTTTAAAAGACGGGTCTTTGACCACCGTTGTTTTTTTTCTAAAGGGGAAGGAAAACAAAAAATCTACCTTTGAATATGGAACTGTGTTTCAAACTTAAGATGACATTCATTTTTACCATGGAACGATCGTTTTAAAAGGGAACTATAAAGTAAGGGTTCTGGTTTAGTCGAGGCAGGGGAAACAACAGTGAAATTTCGCGTCAATACCGTGTTTGCGAAAATGAGTTTCGTTGTGGAAAACTAGATGGAAAATGAAAACAACCTCAAGTGTCGTCCCTGGGGAAAGGCTTCACGTAATACTCGGGAAAAAAGACACCGCGCTATGCTTAGCTCAAAAAGCCCATATTTAACAAACAGACAGATTGGTGCGCGGTTGGGGTAATTTGTCTAAAGACACAATTTTTGGGCGCTTTAAAAGAAGGGGGGGGCTCCATCATTTACCCCCGCTTCAAAACGTTAATAACAGAAGGCAGAAGCGGGCCCATGAAATTTTGCACAAAAAACTTTGAACGGCCATTAGAAATTGGAGGAAAAATATTTTTTCTGAAGAAAGGGATGAGGACAATTAACAATTGATGGGCCTTTTGCAGTTTTCACCCTAAAAAACCGTTCCTCAACCGACCTATGTGCACAAAACCCTTTATAGTTTTTCGCTTCTCGTCCGATTGGGGTGAAAACTCACATTTGGGTGGAGTAATTTTGGGAAAAAAATGGGCATTTTAAATAAGGAACAAACTGGTTCTTGGGAAAGTGATTTTGCCGTCTGTACGGGGAAAAATATCCTGGACCAATTATTTTTCACCAACCACTCCCTCTGTTTATACTTCTCGTTATGGAAAGTGGTTTGCAGATCATGGGGGAAAGGGGGGTGGCATTTATGTTTTCCCCATGGCCCCCATGCGGCTGTGAAAAGAACCCAATTGAAATGTATGGCAGAAATTAGTAGGATATTTTTTTAACGTAATCTGATATCAGGGAAATTTTAACCAACTGTGGGGTGAAGTTGAAGCTGCTTGGAAGAGCTCTCGACAGTCCCCGGTATGTTCAAGATTTATTAATTCGATGCCAAAATATTAAAAGGTTTTTTGAAGCAGAAGTATCCCTTCAGAAGTTTCTTGTTCAATGGGGTTGGGCTATTTTATTTGGGTGGGTATAAATCATACTTCACCCTTGGGTTTAACCACCTGGATCACCACCTGTCATACTATCAGGTTTAATCGCCGGATCACCATCTGTCTCCTAATTGGTTAATCACCCTTTACCACAACCCTACATAGCGTGGAACCCGGGTCTTCTGGAAATCTTTAATATTTGGCTTTAACTTAATCGGACATGCAACAATACTCTATAATAACAAGTTTAAGGTCCACAGTTTCTACATTTGAAATTGCGGCACGAGCAACTTGTATTTTTATCTCTATTTTTGGATTTTTAAAAAATGTAAAATCAAATACAGAATATACATTTTTGAAAATGTGTATAAACTTTTTTCCCCGTTTCTTTTTCCCTTCCCTTTTTTTAAAAACCTTGTTGTTCAATGAAAGAGGAAGATAACTCCAGGGGGTTAATCCCTTTCTATTTTTGGCTTTAGGATAAGGGGGGAAAAGAGGATTTTCCCAAAAGAAATAAACTTGGTTAAATTTTTTTTTTTTTTTTAATCGTGTTTAAGCACCATTCTTATCTCGCTAAAATATACCCATTTAAATGTCCGTCCCGGATCAACGTATTTTGATTACGCTAAAACAGAAAAATGAAGAAGGTTGAATACAAAGCAAAAGCACTTGCATTTTTGAGACTAATATTGTAAAACATAATCCAATAATTTAAAAAAAATTAGAAAAAATTTGTTTAATGAAAAAGTTTATGGTTTTTTGATCTATTAAAAATAATAAAAAGAATAAAAACAAATCCCACAGCATAAAAATTTTTAAAACTAACGTAACTAATAAAAAATTAAATGTTGAAAAATAGTACCGTCAGATATTTTTTTCAAAAGCCACATTCGAATGACCCCCGATTCCTACACCAATGCTACTTTCTTTGTAAAGTTTTTTTTAAACTCTATTTACACTTTAACTAAACAACAAAACTATATATATTTAAAACATGTCGTTTATGCACCAAACCCCTATTTATTTTTTTTTAATAAGTTTAATTATTATGATGGTTATTATGGTTTCAGGAACCATTATTTTTTTTAAACATCAATTTGTGGGATCGTCCATGATGGGCCGTTTGCCAAGGTTTGTTAACAAGCATGCACGGAGAAACGACACGCACCTATATACTTTTATAAAAACCCCAAAAACATTGTTAGCAAACACAACCTTTATTTGGGCTACACACGCAAGTGGGGTAAAGCATCTTTTCTAGTCTGGTTTTTCGGTAATAGTGAGGTCAGGTTTGAATTCCCATCGGGTCACTGGAATTTCTTTTTTCGTCAATTGGACTCGCACTCTTTTTTAAAACGCAAAAAACGCTAATCTAAATCAATTCATCAGTTCTACCCCACTATGTGTAAAAAGCATACGCCCGAATAATAGTAAGAAAGAAAAAAAGTTTACAACAATATAAAATTCGCAGCAGGGGTCTATCCTTTGGGGTGTATTTTCATAATACAACAATACTAATAACCACTTTTTATTGAACACCCCGGGGTCACCACCCTTGCCCCAGAAGGGGGAAATATAACCCTAAAATAAAAAATACAAGGGGGTTAATTTTATTTTGGGGGTTTTCACAACCCTATCAAACTTAATAATGTAAATCACTGTTTTTGTAACTATTTTAACGTGGGGGGCAACGTGACCGGGAGGGTCACAGGCCGTTTACACTAAAGGCAACCACGAGTTCTTTTAGAGATATGGGGAGGTTGCCGACCAAACACGAATAAAAATGCCCAGGGAAATTCAAGGGGTTTGGGTTATTAAAAACACCACTTAAAAAAATTCACAGAATTAAAAATACAGCTAAACAATTTAACAATTTGGTAGCAAATTAATTATCTAAATTTAAAAAAACAATAAGAACGTAATAAATAGAATATATGAAAAAATTATAACTGAGTAGTTCACTTTTTTAAGTAATACTAATAATTGTCTTTAAAATTAATAAAAAAATGAAAAACAAAAAAATAAAATAAAACCCGGATTAACTTAAAAAACATTCACTGACAAGGAATAAGGGGAATTGTTTTGAATCAATACACAAAAAAAAAAAACATTAAAAAGAATTTCATCAAGCAAGTAAACACTTGTTAAAAAAAAACTGAATAACATTAAAAAACCAAAAACAGTTTTTTAAAAAAGTTCGTTCACTGTAATTTTACTTTAAAAAGCTAATTACACCCGGCCCAAAACCCCGCCACAGGGCCCAGTGCCATACCACTACTCTGGCACGCGCCACACAAAACTGTACTCCCTGGGGTTTACAAAACGGACTCGCTGTCCACCCCGGCTCCACAATTTCCCCAAAAATGGGCCACACACCCACGGCACTCCCGACTCATCACGAGAACCCAAAAACTGAATGATCTGCACGGGTATCGATGACTTGTTATATAGGGGGGTGACGCAAGGGTCTGGAAACCTCCATTCTAAAGTTAAAGTCCAAATAAAATGGCCCGACCCTTCAGACTTTCCCTCCCCCTCCCCCACCCCCTTGGCCCTCTAATCCCCCGCCAATAAAAATGTCGCGCCCTACCCCTAACAAGGAGGGGAACAGAAGAACAAGGAGCGCAGCTAGGTAAACAATGAGATACGCGGGTCCACTGTTAAACACAATCTTTTTAACCCACCCCCCCCCCCTCCTTTAATCTGTTCTCCCGAACAGAATCTCAAAGTTGGACTCTTTCCCCCATATCCTCAAGGGGTGATGTCCCACCTTCATTTTCCCCCTTGCTCCTCGTCGAACACGGATGACCACGTCGTTTTCCGGTTAATTACTTCAAAAGGGCCCTCCCATTTCTCTGTAACTTTTTGATATGCCCTTTTTTTTTTTCTTGGGGGTTTTATAGCCTACTAGATCCCAGCTGAAAAACTCCTATCGTTTTCTCGGAGGGCGTTTTAACGTGTTTTTCATCCGGGCGCTGTTAACTTGATTGTGCCTTCAAACTGGTGTACTTCTTAATTTCGCGAAGCTGTTCGTTGTTTTGTTCATTTTTCTCAAAAGATTTTCAGGACGGCCCTATAAAAGTTCCCAAAAGGGAGCGAAGTCTCGACCAAAAAGCATCTTTGCAGGGGTCCCCTCCGGTGTCTCAGGACAGCTGATCTAAGGACAACAAAAACAAAGGGAAATCTACTTTCCCAAATTTTTTGATTTTCTGAGACAACATGGACAGGTAATGCTCCGGTTTCTGTTCTCTTCAAAACCTCCCATCCGATTGGGGGGAAGAGGAGTGGTCCTTTTTTTTTTTTTTCCTAAAGATTGGCCATTTCCCGGAAAACAAGGACTCAAAATTACTCCTTGATCGGAGTGTAGCTCCAGGGGGAAATTCCAATCTGCTAATACATTTATGATCAAGGCTTCTGCTACTGTAATTGCCTCCTGATTTTTTTAAAGGGGTTTACCTCTGGCCACTTTGGAAAAAGTCCCTCCAACTAGTAATACTCTGTCGATGGAAACCTCTTACTTTCTCGAGGTTTTGTTACGCCATAATGCCCTCCACTGGTATTGTTAAGGTCTCCACACATTTTGACTCGATTTTTGGGAAAACCAACTGATGTTTCTTTCGGAGACCACTCACTTTTCCCCCATTCGATAAAGGATGCCATTTTTTTATTAAGGGGTTTTCACTGAGCCCAAAAACTCTTTACTATTGGACTCAGGCTGACACGTCCTGCCCCCTGGTTTTAATCCATCTTCTTCCATTTTATTTAAAGGGCGTATCGATCATCTTTCATCTGATCTTCTCTTAACATTCTCGCCCCGAATTTTTGCCCCGTGTCTGGACGCCTCTTCAATCCATACGTCTTATCATTTTTGTCCTTCTTTTAATTCGTTTTTTTTCTCGTCGCTTTCAACGACGCCATTTTCCTCACATGGCTTCTGGTAACGCGTTGGGGTTTCCATGACTACCAGCCCATGTTTGGGCTACGAAGCGACTCCTGGAGTTTTTGTATCCCCGTGCCATCTGCCTTCAGGGTTTTTTAAAACTCAACAACCACGGGGAGCGCATGGCGGGCCTTATTTGGAATTGCCTTCCAAAAATAGTGATGAAAATGACAACCTTTGATTATTCCAGCAACCCCTCTTTTTACACAGAGTTTCTTTTAGGCTTCAGCCCCACTTTACGAAGTATTCATTTCCCCCAAGCCATCTTTTACCTGAAAAGTACCGCTACGATTTCCCAAAGCCTGCATCAGTTCCAATAAAACTTACCTCTTCTTCGGGAAAAGCTAAAATTGGGGGTGAGGACAAGGATTTTTTAGAGTTTCAAGGGTACGTCAATTCGGGGGCCAATTAAACCTCCTTTGGGCCCGTAAGCTGGTGGGGAGGGGTTAGCAATGTTGGCAAATCCTGGTACGAATCGACGGTAGTAGGTACATAGTCCCAAGAAGCTTCGTATTTTTTGGGGCGACTTTGGCCTTGGGCCCGTTTTGGAACATTCCGTCTTTTCCTTAAATTTGTTTTTCCCCCCTTTTGCAGTAATTTCGTGTCCAAGGAATTTAACCTTCCCTCTGAAAGATTGCCTTCTTCGGAACAGCTTGAGATTGCATCTGCTACTTCTAACATGGTCCCAAACGCTCAAAAGTTTTCGAACTACTTCCATTACCCCGAAGTCAACCAGAAAAAGTTTGGGATTTCAAGGGGAGGGCGTTTCCCTGAGCTTCAAAAAATACCGGTGCATTACAAAGACCAAAGGCATCACCTTAAAATTTCCCAAATACCCTTTTTCCCTGGATTGAGAAGGCGTTTTTTTCTCGGGCAGCCGGATCGACCTCCATTCCAAAGCCACTCTTCAATCCAAAGTTGTGAACCATTGGGCCCCTGCCTTGCGTTCAAGGTACGTCTATTCGAGTAAGGGGTAGGAGTCCTTTTTTTTTACATCATTAAGGGGGGGTAATCTACACATAACGCGTGGGGCCCGTCCTTTTTTTTGACAAAACTACAGGTGATGACCATGGTCCTGAACGGCCCATCACATGTCTCCATCTCTCCTTTTGCATTTCCCCAACCCAACCTCTCGACAGGGTAGCGTCTTTTAGGTTTTTTATAGGTGACGCTCTCCCGTATCAATCTTGGGGCAATCAGTAGTCTGCCCAAATCACAGGTTCGCAGGAAAAAGCGACCTACCCATTAAAAGCGGACACTCTTTTTTCCCTTTGGGGAAACTCTAGATGCTCTTAAGCGCGCTCAGCCACTCTTGTAAGGGCTTTGGTAAAATCCTTTTGGGAGGATTATTTTATCGATCGAACTTCCCCTCAAAGTTATCTGAGATACTTTGGGAACATCTCCCAATTATAGTTCCTTCTTGATTCCCCCCGGCTTTTCAGATAGATTTAACATCCGACTGGAATGCTCTTGTTTTTGTTTGAAAAAAGTGTTTTGCAGTTATCACACTTAATGGGACTTTTTAGTACCTTCGCTGGCTCCCCTAATCCAAAGTCCAACCATAATCTTCCCCACACTCCCCTGGAACCAAACTTTGCTGTTCGCAGGAAGGAGGTTTTCGCTTACGACCACTGGGAAATCGCCGGGGAAGGGCGCACACCCCGAGATACAATTTCAAACCCCTACTTTAGGGTTTTTTTAACCCCGAACCTAAAACGATACAGCCCAAATAGCGCAGAAGTCCAACCAAGAATATACCGTCCTCAATGTTGGGAACATAACAGATGTTCACTTGCAGCTTCCTAATTTAAAATTTTTTTGTGCTTTTGCCAAAACTTTTGCAAATCCCATTACCGTCCTTATTACACATCCCTTTAAGAGTGTTATCTTTCGTTTTTTCCATGAAAAAACTCGGTGAAACAGTTGGACCAATGGACGTTGGGACCCGTGTCCCCCAACCCTTCGGCAGCTTTTCCATCCAAATTCCTTCCACCAATAGAGATCGTCTTCACTTCCAAGCGACGCCATTGAAGACAACCGTGGGAGCATTTTTTGTGGATCAGCTGGTCTTCGCTCCTTAAGACTACTTTCGTATTTTCCGGTTATTCTTTTTCCAGAGCCACTTTTTTTCACTGACCTCTTTTTCTACACTGGGAGCGAAATGTCCAACTTATACAGTTCCCAAAATTCAAGTTTGGGGGCGTCTTATTAGAATTGGGGGCCCCGGGAGTGTTCGAACCTTTGAGATTTTATTTAACTTTTTTACTATACTTTTTATCTCCAGGAAGTGTTTCGATCCAGACTTACACCAACACTCACATCTCCTTCTTCCAAACGTGTGTTCCGTACCACACCCGCTGGCCCTTCAGCAAACTTTGGGGACTCCACTTCCAAAGCTCTGGCCAAGGCCTCTCGCATATTTCGAAACCTGCAACCTGACCGTCTGTTGACTTTACGTCTGAAATGGGGTCCCGGAACGCACCAACGGCGATTACATCACGGTATCAGCAGGACAACCCTTTAAGGGGCCCGCTGTGACAACTTCAACATCAGCTGCCAGTTTCCCCAGGGACTCTTGGGTCTTTGAACCTGTTTTTCAACGGGGGGTGGTAAAGACCGAAAGGGGTTTGTCACCAAATCGTAGCTCCAGTTCTGACGTCGAGGCATCGTATCCCCCGTCGGGTGGGGGTCCAGAGGTTTTGTAACACCCCAAACAGGCCCCCGGGGGCATTTCTCCCAAATACTGGGCTTTTTGCGTCATCTTCCCGCCATTATTTGGGCCCCAAATTTCAAATTGGTTTGATATCACGCCCGGTACCTTGTCCATCATATGGGGATGGTTTAACTACGGGACGAGATCCTTTTTAAGGGACTGAGCTCGGAACTGCGTGGAAATTGAATGACACACCCTCACTTGTATTGACAAAACTGCTTAAACGTTTATTCATTTTTTCTCGTATCGCCCAAACTTTTTCCCTTTCGTTTTTTGACGGTGTCCCTTTTCCTCTGCAATGACGTAAATTTCCCCTATATTGAAATCTCTGTTTTTTTAATTTTTCTTTTTATTCGTTCAACGATGTCGTATGTTCCGCCATCTTGTTTTCAACACGAGTTTGCACCTATTTGGTCCAGCCCGTCATTGTTCTCTTCTGCAGGTTGAATAAGACCGTAAACCCTGGATATCCGAGCCTTTTTCTCGTTGCATCAAACAACACACCCCCAAAATCCCACTCTGACACCAATGTAACGTGGGGGGGCCCCCCACGTGACCGGGAGGGGCACAGGGCCCTTTACACGTGAAAGGCGAAACCCCGATTCTTTTAAGATATTGGGGAGGTTCCGACCAAACACGAATAAAAATCCCCGGAATATTCAAGGGGTTGTGATTTAAAAAACACCCCCTTAAAAAATTCACAGAATTAAAAATCAGCAAACAATTTTAAAAAATTAGGGAGTCAAATTTAAAATCTAAATTAAAAAACAATAAGAACTAATAAAAAGAATGATATGAATAAATTATAACTAGTAGTTCACTTATTAATAATACTAATAATTGTCTTTAAATTAAAAACAAAAAAAACACATAAAATAAAAATTCACTGGGTTAACTAATAACAAAAAGTTTTACTGAAAGGGGAATATACAATTGTTTGTAGATCAAAACACAAAAAAAAAAAAAAATTAAATAGGGTTACATCAAATCAAGTAAACACTTTTAAAAAAAAAAACGAATAACTAGTTTAATATCCAAATATCAGTTTCTAAAAACGTTCGTTCATTAATTTTACTTTAAATGCTAATTAACTCACGGCAAACCCCCCCACGGTCCCATGCCCCAAAACACACTCTACGCCCACCCCAAAAAGTACTCGCTGTTGACACACGGACTCGCGGGCCACTCCCGCTCACACAGTGTCCACCTGGTCCACACACCGCACTGGCGACCCCCAGACTCATCAGTCGGAACCAAGAAATGAATGACTCTTCACGGGTATCCGACTTGTTAAAGGGGTGGTGACCTAAGGGTCTGGAATCCTCCCCTTTTAAAGTTTAAATCCAAATAAAATGGGGTTTCCGACCCTTCCCTACTTGTTCCCCCCCTCCCCCCCCCCGCACCCCCTTTGGGCCCCCCTAATCCCACAGCCAAAGGGGAAAGGCACTACCTATCCTAGACAAAGGGGGGAGACAGAGAAACAAGGAGCGCAGCCAGGGTAAACAAAGAAGGGACGCTGGTCCCACTGTTAAACACAAACTTGTTACACATGTTAAAGCACAAATGGGGGCTGCAATTGGGCTGGTGTCCCCTGGCCGAAGGCTGCACAACTGTTACTTCGGTTTCGGAGGTGGGTACTGAACAGAGGCCATTCTGACAAAATTCTATTTTGATTTGGGCAACGATTTTCTGGTAAAATAGAATTTTAAAATGTTTTCCTCATGCCGTTATTTTAATTGGGTAACTATAAACAAAATAATTTTTAACCCCTATTTAAAATTTTGTTCACAGCAAGGGGGCCAGGCTGGGGGTCTTAAAGATGGGTTTTTAAAAAAGTCAATTACTATCAAGCCACAATAAAAATGTATCGTCCTCACAGGGCCACCATCCCAAAACTTTCAATGGAAGTAATGTTAAATTGTTGAGGAAAAACAATTTGTGACAAAATGGCGGAAATAAAGTTGTTATATTAAAAAAAAATTCATTTAAACCCTGTTCAAAGCAGGGGTCCCCAAACTACGGGTTTATTTTGTCCACAGACTGACTTTTTTTTAATAAAAATAATTTCAATGACAAATCATAAAGATGGTGCCGTTGTGCGTACAAAAAAAAAATCTCCAAATACCGGATGTGTGCCGGGGCCCTTATTGAAAAATAATCATCTAAACAACCCCACGTGATTTTACAGTCCCTCCATGCCACTACCTCCTTTCAAAAGTTCTGTTTAGCGGAGGTTAGATTGGTTCTGGGTTTTGGGGGAAAGACTGATAGTTATATTGCTTAACGGATTAGGCTACATCAATTCTTTTTATTAGGGGTAAGTTTTCATGCAAAATTTCCCCATCAACTTTACAAGTACATTTCAAAACTTTTTCCCTTAGACCCCGTAGCATCCCTTATTATTTAAATAGTACTTTTTTTAAAAAAAAAACATTTTCATCCGTTTGGGTGCTAGAGCCCCGTGGGTGTATTACTTTTTTTTCAGAAAGAATGCAGTGGGGTGTTGGACTCTAGGTTGTTTCCTCCAAAAGAAGGAATTTTGGACCTCTTCGAACGGGGTGTGGTCAGTTACTTCACTTTTTTAAAAAATACTACACCCAAAAACAAACAATTGAAAAAAGGATCTGGGGGGAAGGGAAATGAATCATTAGCTTTTTCTCCGCCGAGTGGTGTGTACATAAAATAATTAAGGGGAAAAGATGTGGGAGGGGGGAAAGGGGGAAGGTTCAAGGGGATTTTGGGACTTAAATTAAAAAAAACAACCCTCGTTTTTACTCCCTGCGGGGCCCGTGTTTTTTAAACATTGCTTTGGTTTTCCTTTTAAAGCCTGAAAGTAAACTCTAAAAGAAAATAATCTTTGTTATAATAACTCAATCACCTTAGAGCAGTAGACAGTGGTCTCTTATTGGGGTAAGATCCCCGGGGGCTTTCCCACATGGGGCCCAAAATTGATCATTTATAAATGTTGTTTACTATCTCACAGTGATAATTAACGGGTGGGACTTGGGTGTTGTCAAAGTAAGGAATGCAGTTTCGGGGGACACTTAATCCTTTTTTTTATGGATCCTGAATGACAGGATGGGGTGAGGGGGGATGGGGGATAGGAAGGGTTGTAGCACATGATGGGGGGCGAGGGATGGAGGGGGGGAGAGCAAAGGGGGCAGGTGGATGGGGACAATATTTTTTCGGGACACTCATTTGCATGAGGGGGGTGGGAGGGGGGACAGAGGGCACGACGGGGGCTGCTGGAGGGGGGGGGGGTTTGAAAAACCCCAAACCCGGGATGGCGGAGGGGGGGGGGGGGGGGCCGGGGGGGGCTACATACGGGAACAGGGTTTTTTTCCCCTCCCCCTCCCAAATGCGGGTTTAGGTCGCTCCGGAACAGGCTACTGATCAGAATTTCCCTAATCAAGGGAAAAAACCAAAAGGAACAGGGTACTGATCAGATGTCCCCCGGTTTAACCCAATCCAGGAAACAACCTAACGGAACAGGCTTCCCG
>JBCFYV010003077.1:0-28825 GCA_039000515.1 Timema cristinae
GTTTTTTCCCCTTTTCCCGCAAGGGGCTTTTCCTGCGTCGTTTTAAATTCCCCCCCACTTCGTCCGTCTTTCCCCTTTTTCTACTTTCTGAGTTGATCACCCCTTTTTGTTTTATTCCGTTCAAACAGATTGAATAAAGGCTGCTTCTGGGGTTCACATTTTCCCATCCTACTACAACACGCGTCGAAGAGGAACTCTACACCACACGAAAACAAGAAAACGACGCCCATGAAAAATGGCCGTCAGATCCACCGCCACCCTGGACGGGACAAATACTTCAATCGCTTAATATTCTGTAAACATCATGTAACAATACAATCTTGTATTTTAAATTGCTACCCCACCCAACCTGATTCTACACGTTTCATCCGTAAACATACTACCCCCCCTTTAATAACTCCGACGTAACCAAAATAGTACTTTTCACATTATAGCCCAATGCAGCCCAACCATCACACTCAAATAAACGTTTTTTAAATTCATCCATATTCTGTCTAAAAACGATTGTTCGTCACGTCCCTTGAATCCCAACTGACATCACAAAATCCTCCCAAGTAAAAAGGGCCCGCTGGTCGCGGGCGACTACAAAAATCCCCAAAACTGAACCCGGGCCGAAAAAACTTTATACTAAACGACTTCCGAGGTCAAGCGACAAATCATATCTGCGCATGTTGCCACCGGGGGGAAGCCCCGGGAAACCGTCTCCTAGCAACAGCCCTTTCCCAAAGGGCTGCAAGAGAGTCAACTTAAAAATATCATGTTTTCTGAAAAATGCGTGGGGTGACGGCCAACAAGACCAGGAAGAAAGAAGAAACTGTGTATAATACGTAATGCCTGGGGTTACGTGACGGGATAAATATGAATTTCCCCCCCTTTTTTTGTTACTAACATAAGGTATATATAAGAATTGTAATTTATAGGGACAGAGCATTCCCGGGGGGTATTGCCGACAAGCATTGCGGGGGGGCATTCCGACAGAGCATTGCTGGGAGGCATTGCCGACAGAGCTTTCCAGGGGCATTGCCGACATCATTGCAAATACATTGCAACGAGCATTGTACACAGCTTTACGTGTATGGAGGCCCGGGGGAGGACCGGGGAGTTTGGGCCGTTTGGGTATCAAAAAT
Organism: Timema cristinae; assembly: GCA_039000515.1. NCBI lineage: Eukaryota > Metazoa > Arthropoda > Insecta > Phasmatodea > Timematidae > Timema > Timema cristinae. The sequence continues at coordinate 1,128 of JBCFYV010003077.1, forward strand.
TTTCATTTATAAAAACAGCATCATAGTTTCAGGTCATAAAGGAGGACCGAGAAATTCATTCGTTAATAGAGATAAATTTTTTTATTTGTTATTTTTACGGGGTCATGAAATCCCGGGAAAAATTAATTTTTTTAATATAAATAGACCTTTTTATAGCATGTTATGTATAATGTTCAGGGTCAAAGGGTTGGGCCCGGCGTAACAGTTTTTCAATATTAAAACTGTTTTCTAGGATATTGGGCTGTCGGGAATGAAACCCGATTTATAAAGGGCGTGTCTCTGTCAACGAAAAAGGGGGCATTGCGCCTGGGTTTTTACTTTTTTACTCTTCAAATTTTGTTTGGGTTCAGTAGATTGTCATACTTGCAAATTGTTAAGGTTATTATCAACACTTTTTTTGGTATACGCTTTTTTTAGGTTTTTTTCGTGTATTTTTTTTATCTTTTTATACTTTGAGTTAATTAAATTAAAGGGATTAAGTTTTTCATTGAAAATAATTGTTAATTTAAAAATTTATTACCTTTAAAATTTTTTTTGGAAAAAATTTGGTATATTTATTATACATAAACTGAAATATGATAGCAAAGACCGAAATCAATTTAAAAAGTTAGTTTTCAAATAAATTTTTTCTTTTTTGATATAGCTACAGGAATTTTTGAATTAAGGCCAATCCTCTTGTCTATTTTTTTTTTGAAGATGTTTAAAAAGTTTTCCGAATTTAAATTTTGCTCTTTAATTTGTTGATGATATTTCATGTATGCACCCCCCCCTTTTCCCTATTTTTTAAGGGGCCTTTTCCTACAGGACAGTGGGGGGTGTTGCAAACTGCCCCCTGTTTTTTCCTGTAGCTACGGGCTAAATTAGCTATTTTTATTAAAGAAAACTTGCTGAATATTGGGTGAAAAAATCTTTTTTTGAAATTTGTAATTTAACTTTTTTTTTGTTTATGTTCCAACTGAAACTATGGATGCCTTTGGGGAAGATTTTTCCTTTGGAATGATTGGTTTTATCAAAAACCTTGTTACAACTCAAAAAAGAGGGACTTAGCCGAGTAGCTAAGAAGGTCTTAAATGTTTCACCTGACACCACTGTGGTTCGTCTTCGCGCCACCTTTTGGGGGGTCTTACGGGGGTGACGTCACGGGTACGGCTGAACTAGAGATCACCATGATGTCCGGTAAGAGTAATGCCCCTCAAACTTATCCTGTTTTGGTGAGTGTAAAAACTAAAACAAAATTAAAGCCGATTTTTTTTAATAAATACCGTTTGCGATGGTCAAATAGCTCGTAACTTTTTTTTTTTTTAGAAATTGACGGGGTCGTAAACTGGGGATGGGTAGGCTGGATTTATAACCTATTTAAGAAAAACTTCGGGTTATGTAACCCAATTTTTTTCTAAAGGGAAAATTTTTTAAAGGGCTGGGTGGAGACTTTTAAAAAAAATTTAGAACTGTCTCGTTCCCCTGGGGCTAAAAAAAAACGTTAAACTTTATGTGCACGTTTCAACGCCCTACTGGAGTTTGAAGTTTTCTTCAATCATTTTGTGAGGCCGCCGAGTATTAGGGGTAGAGCTCTCTGAAAAGGAGATAGGAGGATTTTAGAAATTTATCCCCCTTTTTCCGTCATTTTGTTTTTGCTAAAAACCCAGTACTTGTTTAACTCCAAACCCTTTTGCCTCCTTTTGAATTAGCTACTTGCCGAAGCGAGTATTTGTCTACTCATCTCCTAATACTTCCAAACCGGGGATGGCTAACCCGGAATTTTGGGAAATAAACAGAGTGGGAGAAGACACTCCACTGGGGATACCCAACCGTAACAAGTCACCTTGGCCCGTAAATTGTAAACAGGGTTTGGGGGCTAGAACAGGGTTTTAAATAAAACATTGGGACACATTCAGAAAACTGTCAAGGGGAAATCTTTTGGCGCGCCGAAATTCGTGGGTCCCAGATACTAGCGATATTCCATGCACTAACTCCCCTCTAGTAGATGTTTATTGCTCAACGGGTTTCTAGCTTGTTAATACGGGGCAAGCGCATTTTTTGAAAAGTCCAAATTTTGCTTCTCATAAAAAAAGTAAAAATTTAAAGTGGTGGAAAAGTATTTCCCAAAAAAAAAAAAGCGTTGCTAACGGTTTTTTTTTTTGGTGTGAGTAAAAGATTTAAAATTTCCTATTAAAAGGTAGTTCTTTTTGGAAACCCCCATGTTTGTTTAGGGGGTTGCCCTAAAAATTTTATTTTGGAAGGGTTTTCTTTGCGCTCCGAGCTATTTTGACTTAAAAAAGGGAATTTTTCCTTTGGGTTTTGCCCCTGTTAAGGGGGTTTTTTTTAAAAAGGCATCCATGTAGCAACCAAGTTTTTTGTAAAAAATTAAGTAAAGAATTTCCCATTTTAAAAAAGTATTCGATTCAAATTTCGCCCAATGGGGAAAATTGTGACGTCTTACCCTACAACAAGTTATGGAAATCCTAAGCCAGTTAATCAGGCCGATTCTTTCGCCCCTCCCAAGTTACAAATATTAGGAAACCATTTTAAAAACTGTAAGGATCATTAGACCATCCAAATCGGCCCTTTTCCAGCCCGGGCCCTTTTTTATTTCCTCGAAAACGGAGGGCAAAATTAATCATTTATTACCGAAGGTAAATAAACAAATTAGGTTTTTACCCTACCACATGCCCAATATTGACTCGGGGTTTTTAGCACCTAGGGGTCCAATTTTTCAGTCTTTTGATCTAAACGCCAGTTTTTTTTCAGTGTCCCTCACTGAAAAATCCAAACAATATACTCCTTTGACCCCATGGGAAGTATATAATTCAAACCGTTCCCTTTGGATTTCATAGGCGGCCAAGCCCAATCGGTTTTTTTTACATATTTTTGAGGATTGAAATAAAAAATTTTTTTTCAACACCTATACACGTATTTACATAACACCTGGGAAGACATTTGGCTCATATAGAAAGTATTGGGCAAACTCAACACTGGGCTTACATCTCCAAAAAGTCACGTGGGCCACCAGTCCATCAAATACCTAGGTATTCATCTCGAAGGTAATCTGTTAGTTGACCCGGGGCGGGGCAAACCCCTTTTTTGATTTTCCCGAACCAAACTATTAAAGGGATCAACGTTCTTAGGGATTGCCTTATTATCTAAATCGTTCCCCACTTCCCGAAATTGCGTCCCCTTTTTAACCCTTAAGAGGAAAGGTGTAAATTTGATTGGGGAAGAATAGCAAAATCGTTTCGTTTGCTGAAAGAACCTGACTCTCCTAAGACCAAAAAAGCCGCTTCTCACCCCATTTTAACCCAGTCGACGCTTCTTCTATTGCACTAGGGCTGTGTTTTTCTCAACTCACCGGGTGGGGTTTTTCCTTGCTTATGCAGTAGAACCCTTTCGGGGGCGGAACGGAAATACAGCGCCTTTGAAAGAGTTTTACTTTTGTGACCGGGGGGAGGATTTTTCGACTATCTGGGCAGCGGGATTTGATCTGTTTACGGACAATAGGGCCCTTGGCCCGGTGTGTCACACCCCAAACAACTAGGGAAAATTGGGCCCAGGTGTTCCCCATTTCCATTTAAAATTTAAAAAATCATCATATTTCGGGGAAAAATAAGTGAGGCAGACACCTTTCCAAAATTTGAAGGGGTAGAATAGGGGCAGAAGGAGGTAGAAAAAACCGCCTTAGTCATACAAACATGCCGAACTTTTTTTCTATTCTAAACATCAAAAGGAAGACCCCTTTTTTGTCGAACTCTTAAAAGTGGGAAAAAAGGTACGATATTTGGTAAATCACGTTGTTAAAGGGGTTGAGTTTATGCTATAATGTGGGAAAAAAAGAAATTTTTGTTCCTGATAAATTAGCCCATGCTTTTGACTATTTTTTACAACCCCTTTAGGAGGGGATTGGCGTGTTAAAACCCAACAAAAAATTTTTAAAGAGTTTTTTTTTGGGCCACCCTTTTTTAAAAACTACGGGAGTGGGTAAAAAAAGTACTGACTGTCTTAAAACTAAGCCTGCACAGAACACCCGTGGGGTTCTGCTCAGACATACTCAAAGCCCTTGGGGGAAGGTGTTTTGTGGATTTTTAGGGCCTGTTTCCCCACCCCAAAGGAAACGTGCATTTTTTTTAAGATGGTTTCTAAGTTTTTTATCCAATTCCCCTCAAAACTAAACGACAACCACCGTTAAACTATTCTACGAAGATGGTCGCTATTTGGGGCCCCCAGGGAAAAATTTTTACGACAAGGTCCCCGCTTTAATCAAATCCTTTAAGGGCATGTTTGCTTGGGCTAAAACAATTTCGACCCCCCATATAATCCCCCCCCTAATCTGTGAACCTTTAACGAAACTTTAAGGACCTGACCATCTACCACAACGGTCCAAGTCCTTGGGGCCGGTTACTAAGATTTTTTGAATCTGGCCTTTATTCGCCTTAATGAGTCTTTTTACTTCTCCTTTTTCGGAAATTTCTGGTCGGGGTCCGAACCCCCCCTACTTTCTGCTGGGACTAGATCCCCTGCTAGGGGCGCCCAACAACCCTTTTTATTTTGAAAGGGGCCACACCTTTCAAATCTGAAGAATCGCAAAGGGGGGTTTCGGAAGTGTACAACAGGGGGCTTGTTCCTGTGATTTTCTGTGGGGGAATACCGAAAAGTTAATCTTTCCTCAAAGCTCACTATTGATAAGATTTCGGCAAAGTCTCCCCCAATGGAAGGTCCTTGGATTGTTGATTTTATTTTTTTCCCTGTTTCTGTTTAAATTTTAAAAATCAAACTGATCCTACTGAATACTCGAGCTCATTTTACCACATAAAGCCTGTACCATCATAAAGATAATGAAATAATTTAAATTATGATAGTTGGGTTTTAATTTTTAAATAAATAATGTTTGTATGAAAAGGTAGAAAAAAAGTTTATATTATGACTGAATTATATGGATATATTGTATAATAAGAGGTTTTTAAAATAAAACCAACGACTGGGAGATTTTCCCCGCATGAAACGAATTGTTTTTATCATTTAGGATTTTCTGAGCCAGAATCATCGTTGAAAACATTCATTTAATCTATATTTTTACATATATTTTTAAACGTCAGGGGTGATTGCCTGAACTTCATCGTCCTGTAAAAAACATGGTTTCCCCAAAGCCAAGTTATCGTAAAAAGGTTTAACGAACTCCTTCAGGCCGACTGGTAAGATGACACCCTACTCCTCCCGACAAGGTGACTGCCCAACGTTTTACCTCCCATGCTTCATCCCCAAAACGTAAAATTTAAAAATAGACTTTTACAACGCAGAATTCAAACACTCATGTCAAGAAAGAAAATCAACTACATTTCACGTTCAGCAACGTCAAGGGCTATTTTCGTGGAACGATTTAATGTAACCTCAAGGACATCATGTGGGGGAGGTTCACGGTCAAAGTATCGTATTAATGGATTGATATGATCGATTCTTTTACTGGACTAATACAACCAGATAGTAAACCCGACCATAAAGATGAAGCCTATAGATGTCAAGGGTACACAGAATTTACGTAAATTCTATAAGCTTCTCAAGATCTCCGATTCTACACCGAATATGTTTAAAGTAGGTGATATAGTTCGTATCAGTAATATAAGGACGTTTTCTAAAAGGGTTAACCACAGACTTGTCGCCCAAAAACTGTTTAAATTACGTAACGTCAGCGAACAAATCTCGGGACCTTTCTACTCAGAAATATGTAAGGTAAGCCTATCACGGAGGATTTTAACGATAAGGAGCTCAGAAAGACTTCATATCCGGATGTTACCTTGTAGAAAAGATAATCGGACGTTCCGGGATATAGCATACGTCAAATGGTTGGGGTTTTTTGACTCGACGTAAAATTTCGTGGATCGATGCGAAGGAATAGTGTAGAAGGGGGAGGGGAACCACTCCTCCGACTGGGCTTTCCCCCCCTTCACCCTGAGCGTAAAAGACAGCGCGGCAAGAGACGCATCACATTCGATGAGTTTAAACATTTTGGATACCGCCTGGAGGACATGAGCGATATTAAGATCTAAAACAACAGCTTATAACATTACATCGCGGTTACAGCGAGCCCTAGTTTCCTCCATACGCTGGCTTGGATGTCATAATCCCGTATGTGGGAGGCAAGCCAGTTCTATCGAAAGCTGTTCTATATCCTGTCCTGTCTACAAGCTCAAGGAAGGGAATAGCCAGAGTTTCTTCATAGCCAGAAAGAGGAAGACGTCTTGTGCACGGTGCTCAACGCGAGGAGTACAATTGAGTCAAGTGTAAAAAAAAAAAAAGGGGGTTCATGCATTACTAATATTAAGCTATACCATGTATTAGTGGGAATTATATTTAATATTATTAATATATAATTAAATTATGATATAGGAAAACGAATTTAAATCGTTTTTCAACATGTTTATTTAATTCAAATATTTATAAATAAAGTTAAAAAGTTATTTTATTTTGTAAGTTCGACTATAAATATTTAAATACAGTTTATTATTTTAAAATCTACGTTTTGTTTAATCAAACCTGTAAATTTTAAAGGTTGATTAATCAAATCATAATCCCTAAATATAATTCACTACATAAAACCCAAATCACCAAATACAATTTTATATAGTCTTATATCAATCATGTGATCTGCAGCTGTCACCTATTATACAAAGGTGTTCCCGGGTTAAACAGCTAAACTTTAGGAAGTGGTGGTAGATCAATAAACTAAATCCAGATGTATTTGGGCATTTGCTCGTGTTCGTTTCCTTTTCATGCAAACAGCAAAAAAATATATAATATATATTGATTTATTCATTTTGTTTAAAATTGGCTGCTGCCCGTAGATCTATCAAAGAAAAGAACGAGTGGTTGACTGACACTGTGCGACTGTTTTTAACTTCGCATGATTGCGTTACCCCTTTTTCATAGTGATTGAAACTCATTAAGAAGAACCTTATACACTTTCTGCTTGGGAAACTTCCCACACACAAAAAATCTAATGGGGTAAAATCAGGTGAACATAGAGGTCAAGGGATAAGTCCACACATGACCGATCCATTTTTCCCCGGGAAAAATTTAAAACTCCGCCATAATCCGAGGACCTCTGCAGAAAAACGTGTTTTTATTTAGTTTTTTGATGTTTGCAGGAAAGGGAAGCGAAACGAGAAAATCTCCAAAATACATTTTGAGTAGTTTTTTGATCCACTACCGCTTCCCAAAGCTAAGTCGTTTAAACCCGATAAAACCCTGTATAATATCAATACCTGTAAAATAACACTAATAATAGTGTTAAATGCTATTAACCCTTGGGCCCCAAAGAAATGTTGAATTTTATGAATTGTTCTACCAACGAAAATTGGGTATAAGTTTTCTGATTACTGTTGCTTAATTCCTGTCTTTTTTTCTGGTTAGCGTATCGGTTTGCGTCACGACTTTAAATTTGCCCACTTGTTTAATTTAGGACGTAACTCTTTTTTGTGATTCTGTATATCGGTTTATGCATTTTATTTTTTATGTTTTATTTGATTTGTCTTTCCTCTTTGAAAATGCAACTTAACTAAAATACCTCGTCTTTTTGATTCACGTTTTGTGATGAAATACATGAAAACTTGCTTAATTTTTGTATAAAAACTGATTTTGGATGAAAGTGCAATGTGCTTTTTCTTTTACTTTCTATTAGGATTAATAGCCATGAAACGAACTTACACACGCATTGACATGGTGTAAACAGTGTATTTAATAATGTACGACAGAAACAACTGACCAGTAATCAGACCAACGAACTACTAGCAGTAAGATACAGTTACAGGGAGTAAGATATAGAGATAGCCAACATAACACAAACTTTGCCAATATAACCATATTAATACTTTTTGAGTAAATAAACCGTTTTTATACGTATTTTACAATATAGGGTTAGTAATTTCGTGACCTTCGTTTAGCGTATAGATTGGCGAGATGTAATTTATTAAAACATTTAACTTCATCAATATATCTGTGAACATCCAATAATATTTAAGTAAAAGTATTCCTGAATTTACATTTATTTGAGTGTGTTACTAAACTGTACATTATTTTTTTTCATACCTTCTTATGAATGAACAATGAAATACTTTTATTGCTACATCACCCCTTGCAATATTTCATCTATATTTCCTTTTTTAATTAGTTTAAATTTGATTTTTTTATTAACTATGTATTAAATCGTTGTTATAAAAACTTTATTTAAAAAAACCCAAATTTATAGAAAATTCAGAAAAATTGGTTACATTTTATTACTAATTTCATTCTGATTGTTTTTTCTCTTTTTTTTTTTAAGGGTTTTGAGAGCATCTTCCTAATTAATGTAGAAAAAACTGTGTATCGTTTCACATTTTTGATAATTTGATTAACGTCTATATATATATTTTGTGGTTTTGTTTTAGGAGCCCCCCCTCCCCAAACATTACATCTTTTTTGGCCCAGGCAAATTTAACCGGGGCTCAATCGTTCAGTCTATAAATTTCCCCCAAAAAAAATTTTTTTTTACTAATCGATTACATAAAAGATGATTTTTTAAAATATGGTAGAGGGAAAGGGTTTTGGGGGGGATGAACTTATCAGGGGGGAGGGGGGGATTAGAGAAATTTTATGCCCGAAAGTACCGGATTGGGAGTGGTGACGATGGCGGGTTTTTTTCCCCTGGCCTTAAAGTCGAATCCCCGAGCTTGACTGGGAAATGTGGTTCCAGGCTTGGAAGGGTTTACTGGCTAACTCAAATTTGCTTGTAAATGAAGGTTACTTTATCGGGGTTTCAGAGCAACTGGAAGGCGCTTACCTTAGATTATCGATCAGCCTGCCTGAAGGGCACTTACCGTAGTTGTCAGAACAGCCTGAAGGGCAAATACAGTAATGGCCCGGATCAGCCAGAAGGGCGCCTACAGTGGTGGGTTAGATCAGCCAAAGGGCGCCTACAGTCGTGGTCAATCAGCCAATGGGTGCTTATAGTAGTTTTTTAGTTTTTTATTTATTAAGACATAGTTAAAATAAAACAATAGTACTAACAATCAGTCAAATAAAAATTTAGAAAAACCAACCAAACATTTTTAAAGAAATAACAACCCTTATCAAAACAACAAATATATTCGACTAAGTGAAAAGGGACAACCTGAACATTATCCTAGCCTAACCCCAAGTACCTATTTAAAAAACTGGGGCTTTATACCCTCTTAACTCTATTCTCCCTATTTCACAATTCCTTTTTATTTATTAACTACATCGATGTTAGCGCCTAAACCTAATGTCCATATATTACCGCTACCATTTGTATTTTCAACTAGTTGGTTCACCCCGGGTATATTACGCCCCCGTACCCACCCCACCCGCGGGAAATATCCCACCGTCCCGGGATCCGGTGGTTCCGGTCACAAGAGCCCCAACAGGGCTGGGCACCCCCTTATCACCACCTCGGGGTGCCCGATCAAAGATCTCCTCCGCCTACCTTCCCCCCAAAGCCAACACCATGGACCTAAACCTAACTTAAATACTAATTACTAGAAAAAAAGAAACATTTAATACCAAAAAAAAAAAAAAAGAAGAGCTTAACCAAACTTAAATCCTATCACTTCCTCAAGGCTGGGGTATTTTCCGGGTCCACTCATACAAACGACTGTGCCAGCCGACGGAGAGGTCCCTGAGGGTCCGGAAGCCCTTCCCGCTCGAACCCACTACACACTTGTCTCCAAGTGGGGATCCACTGAACAGAGGGGTGAATTCCGCCGTCAACTCATTCTTCCATCATGGCTCTAACCAACTGGAACTGCGGCTCCCCACGGTTCATCGGAGGTTCCCACCTCCGGAATCCAGTGGATGCCGCCCTCAGCTGGCTCCGGATATCCAGGTCCCCACTCGGTCCACCCTACAGCCTACCGCTCTATCCATACCATCCCACTCCTCAACCTACCTCCTTTATCCAGGGCCCCTCCTGTTCCTCTGCCCTTTATTTCTTCCTCCTACTATTGTTATGTGCTCCACTCCTATGTTCCCCCATTCCCTATTACCTCAAATCCTTCACACCCCCCACCTTGCCCCTTATGTTTGCTCCAAAACTTCTTCATCATGTTTCCCTTGCACCACACACCAAATCCATCCACCTCTTTCTCTTCCCATATCTCCTTTATTCCTACCTAATCCACCTCATACCTCGTCTCCCTCCAACTCCCTCCTGATCATCAGCACTCCTTGCCATTGGGATCCTCACACAGTTCACAATTTACTTTCTCCCCTTTCTTTACTTTCTTTGCCTTACACGGAATACATACTACTTTCCTTTACATTCCTTCCCTTGTGCCCTTTCTTACCCACTTTTCCCAAGCATTTCTCCTTATTTTTACAAAATTCTCTTTATATGTCCAAGTTCCCCCACATTTTGTAGCACCTAGTCACTTCCACATATCTTTTACATGCACCTTACTAAAATTCCCATATACCCCTCCCATTATAATCTTCTTCCTAATTTCCGCCCCTACTTCCACAACATGGTTAACTGTTTTCCTTAACTTTAGGTCCTATTTTAAACTTAGACAGAATTCCTTCTCAAAAGTCTCCTTTTCCTATTTCCCCCCTCAAAGTTCTGTATATTTTACGGCCTCCGCTAGTTCCTTATCAACATTCCGCATCTATCTCAAAGAAGGTCATCAACGGAAACCCACGTACCACTCCCTTTCGTACACCTCAACTCTCTTTACCCTCCTTTTTCCCACCTTAATCCAAATCCGCTTCTTCTGGTTTTCGTTTGCCTCCACGACCACTTATTCTCCCGTTTTCAAAGGGCATATATTTAAACTTCTTTCCCTAAACTGTCTTGGGTCTATCATTTTTTTGGGTTTACTTTTTCCACAAAACTCCACCCCTTTTCCCCTTTCCCCTTTTGGGGTTTTAAAATTTATCCCGGCTTCGTCCCCCCTTACTTTCTCCACCTGTCTAACCTTGCCCCCGGTTTCTTCCATAAAAACCCAGTCTTTTTTAGGGGCCGCTAAAACACCCAATTTTTTTAATTGGGGGGTACAAAAATTTTCCTTAAATTTTTTTTCCCCTTCTTGCAGTATTTTTATTCCCACATTTCTTCTCTAATTCTAAAATTTTCTTTTTAATTTCTCTTTCTCTATTTTCTCCCCCTTTGCCCTTTTTTATTCCCCAAACCTCCCCGTCCCTTTAAAATAATAGTTACTTTCTCATTTTGGGCCCAAAAGCCCTTAGTTTTTACCCCCCTGTTCTTTTTTTTACATTCCTCCAAAAAATTCCCCGTAAAAATTTTCCCTAAAAAAATTTTACCCCCTTCTTCCTCCCCCCTTTTAAATTTCTCGCGAACCACATCCAAAGGTCCCCCTTTCACCCCTACTATCGCCTTTTTTACCCCTTCCTTTATACCCACCCTTTTCCCAAAACCCTCTTTAAAGGATTTTTTTTTTTTACGCCACTGAAAAATTTATTTTTCTTTTTTAACTCCGACCCATTTTTTACCATCTGTACTCCCCCAAAAAAACCCAAATTTCTCAACTTAAAAAAAAAATTAACCTTTTATTTTAATTGTTCTATTTTCCACCCTGAATTCTTTTTCCCTCTTTAAATACCGATCTTTTATTATATTTTATATTAAATTTGGTTTATTTTCCCTCATTTTTTAAAGTTTTTTTCTTAAAAAATTTTTTGCTTCAGAAAGTACCTTTTAAACCCCCCTACTTTTTACTTTTTTTTAGGAAAATAAACCTTAATGCAAGGTGCCCTTTCCCCATGACCCCATTTTTAAAACCTTTAATATCTCCTTTAAAGTTTTTGAAACGATTTTGTTTTTTTTAAAAACCAAATGTTTCTAATTTTTACCCGGTTTTTTTCCATACCTTAAAAGGGCTGCCCTTTTAAAAGTTCCTTTCACCCCCAAAAAGGAGAGCTTTGTTCATAGGGGGCCCCCACCGGGGAACCAAATCCTCTTAAAACCATTTTTTAAAAATTTTCCCTCTCGAAAATCCTGCGCAAGTTTTATTAAAAAATTTTTTTTTAAAACTTTTTTGCACATTTTTACCATTTTTTTACCACAAAACCCACGGAGCCTCTGCCACATACGTCCCCTTAACCCCCACGCCCATTAAAAGGGGGGGCCAAACAGCCTGAAAGGAAAAATTGCCGGTTGTATGACAAAGAAAAAGAAAAACTTTTAAAGGGTACATAGATTGTTTTTATTTTACAGTACCCCTCCTAAATTTGGTCCTAAAGGGAAACCCGAGTGATTATGAAATTTACAAAAATTTTTAACTTATTTTAGGGAAATAGGTTCCCAAGGGTTTTAGTGTAAACTTTGGCCCTAAAATTTTCATAGTTTTTATAACCAAATTTTTATACATATTAAGGTTGGGGTTTTGGGCCTGTGCCCACCCTGTGGGTCCCAAAAGAAACAAAAACCCCTTAGTAAAATATTGTTCAAAAATTTAATATTGTAAAATTGCGAGTTGAAGTTCAGTAAAAAATTTCCCCAGGATTTACACAGTTTTAAGTAGGTTTTTAAAACAATTTGCATATCCCCCTAGGGGGGTTTATAATTTGGTCGGCCATGAACCATTGTGTTGAAGGCTGAGTGCACTTAAATAAAAAACCGAAAAGGTAACCAGGTTGTTATATGCACCCAACACTCACTTTTCCACAAAAACACGAATATTGTGTTGCTTTTTTGGAGATCGGCTAGTTGTGTATTGATGGTCATTGACTGTGCTTTTTTAATTTTTTGCATCATCTCACAACACAATCATAACTGTAACAGTAAAAAGGCCCCCCCTTCAATGCAACCCCTCCCCCCTTTGGGGGGCACGTTCATCCCTTTGGGCTGACACCCCTTTTAAATTTATGGGCCTAACTTCAAAAAAAATTTAGTAATAACGCAAGATGGCCCTTTTTTTTGACAATTTTTTACTTTGACTTTTTTTTTTATTTCTCCCAAAGAGGCCCTTTAATTTTTGTATAGGCAAATAGGGTTTTAAAAAAACCATGTGTGCCCTGACGATTTAAAACCCCTTTTTGTCATTGGAATAGTTTTTGGTTTTTTCCCAAAATTGTTCTTCCCCCGTTGGGTTGTTTTTATCTTCGTGCATTGGGTGAAAAATTTAGCCCCAAATTTTTCCCCTCAGCCCGGGTTCCCCAACGAGGTAAAATTTGGCAAGAGTCCCCCGTTCGTGTGGGGGGGAAGTTTATTTTAAAACATTTTGATCAAACCTTTAAAAGCCCCCACTAGGTGGGGGAGTGGAGGAGTCAAGAAAGATGGTAGGACATAAAGCCCCCCCTTTCTTTTTTTGTAAACCCACTATAGCCCCTTCTACTGTGTTGGGCCCCGAGACTTCCTGTTTCCCGTTGAAAAAGGACAAGGGGTTCTTCAAAGATCGGTTGTGGATCAATCAACTGGAATTTTGATCTATATCTAACTCGTGTCTAAGTTTTTCGGTTCCTAAGGTTTTGATCTCAATACAAATGTGTGCCCCATTTTTCATCAAATTGATAACAATCTTTGGGCCCTCAGGGGGGAAAACCCTGGTTAAAATTGTCGAAGGGGACGTTTTACAAAAGGGATGCGTTCGGATAGGAACGTGTCCGGCCCTTAAACGCGAGAGGAAAATTTTGCTTGCTTTCAAAAGCTATGCTTTAAAACATTGAGCCCCAGAAAACTTCATTTGCTTTACTAAAGCCCCTTTCCCTTTGTTGGGGTTAGAAGGGCCCTGCTTACTTTTTTGGGAACCCATACTGTATTCCGATTGGAAATTTAAAATTTTTGATCAAACGCCCCTCCTGGACTGGTTAAAGGGTTTTCCCCAGGAAAAAACACTGGATCATATATTGCCCCCATTGTTTTGTTGAATGGCAAAAAAAAGAATAAGAGGGAAACCCCTTTGGTCCTTTAATTTCTTTTTGATCGTTTTTTTTATATAAACAAGTGAACCCTTATTCAAGTTTTTGGTTTCTCTTTAGGGGGGGTTTGCTCTAGGAAGATAGTTAGAGTGTCCTTTGTTTTGCTACAAAAGTCTTCATTTTTTTTTTTTAATCCCTGGGTGGTTATTGGATAGAATTGCCTCGGGATTTTCCCCATCTTGTGAATACCTTATTTCCAAAAATGTGATCAGTAATGTAATAGTTTGACATAACGCAAATGTTTCTACCCATCTTGAAATATTATGAGGGCGTGTGTGACCTGAGGGGATCACAGGTCTTTCATACGTCACCATTGAACCGCGAGTTTTTTTTAAGGATAATGGGTGAGTTGCTGAAAAATTAAGAGTGAAAATCACACCGAATATTAAAGATTTTCATTTTTTAAAAATAAAACAATACATACGATATATTATTAAGATAAAATTAAAATTAATAACTAAACAAATTTTTGAATTAAATATAATATCATAATTAAGTCTTAAATTAAAAAGCCCAAAAGATCACATGAAAATGGAATAAATTAAATAAATTAACATCTTAAAACACATGTCTATTCAAATTTTTAAAAGTCACAAAAATGTACTTTTTTAAAACATTCCAAAAAAGAAAAAGAGTTGGACCACCGGTCCACCACTTGGGCCCCTTTACCCTCAGCTAGACTGGGCTTTTTGGTATCCCCAAACCGTATATTAAGGTCACAGTGAAGGTCTGGAAATACCCATTCAGAATACTGGCCCTAGAATAAAAAAACCCAACGCTTCAGACTTGTGCATTCCTCCACTCTATTCCTTCTAACCCCTTTAGCCCAAGTGAGAGTGCCACTGCATACCTGATAGAGAGATAAGGAAATAGCGAACGCAGTTAGAAAGAAAAATGCAAGGATAGCCCCAAGGCACAGAAAGAAAAAACTTTCTTGTAATGAATTGATTTGCCCCTGAAAAAGTATGTAAAAGCTTTGACAAGAATATCGTCCTAATTTTATAAAACTTTTTATTTCATTTAAAATTATATAGTTATTACGTGGCGTTTAAATACGTCTTCCTCTAAATTATTTTAGTTATTTCACGCCCGTGGTAAGTGGCAGCATCTACTGGGGCTAAACTTTAAAAAATGTTAACGTCTTTTAAAGTATTTCCCCTTTTTAGAAGTTCCAAACGCAATAGGTATTTTTCTTTCTGGTTTGTGGTGTGTGATTTACCGTTAGGAAGATTCCTTTGAGAAAACTTTATTGAACTCAGATTTATGTGCTTTTTGAAACTCCGTTTTTCAAAAGTGCAATCAGTCGTGGTTTTGAATGGACGTGCTTTAAGCGCTAGTGATTATAAAGTTGCTAGGCCCCTCATGATCGTGTTTCGATTAGAAAAAAATTTAATAACAATTGATTTCAATTTAAAGAAAAAACAGATATCAAAATTTATGTGATATATTTCATTTTTTAAAATTAATGATAAGGGAAAAGAGGCAATTTTAAGTAAAGCACTAGTTGCGTAAAAAAAATAATGATTTTTTACGGAGTGACTCCTAAATGACTCTGTTATGTAATATAGCAAATAGCGAACCCAACGTGGGGCATTTTAATCAAAAATATTACGAAGTGTAAAAAATGGCGTCCAACGAGGGGGCCCCGAACGCAAAAAAGTTTTATAACGAATAGTTTTTCCAACGAGGGGCTGAAAAAAGTAATATAACAAATGGCGACACAAGTGGGGGGTTTAAATGCGACTATTAACCTTGGAAAGAAACGTAATGTAAAAAATGGCGCTACAACTTAGGGGCACCAATACCGCGAACTGAGACAAGGTGCGTCAAAGAGCTAAAGGAAAAAGAAAGGCACACCAGGAGACGGACATAATCACCAAAGGAGGCACACCCCACCAAGGAGCGGGACAGCCAAGAAAAAGCGCAAAGGTGTTGGAGACGGCACACCTGCAAGAGACGGCACACCCAACGGCACAAACCCTCAAGGAACGGGACTGAGGACCTTTTGGAGACGGCATGCAGTCAAGAAACAGCGTCGAGGCAGATAAGTGGTCAACAGAAGCTGTAACTCTAATTTAAAAAAAAAAAAAAATTTTTTATCAAATTTTTCAATTTGTTTTTGGGGGTTTAGTAAAAATTTTGTTTTTTATATGTTGAGTTTTCACAAATTAAAATTAAAAAACTAACAATATAAAAGTTTTTAAATGGGCCTAAATTTTGAATTAAATTTCTCACTATAAAAAGAATTCTTAGATCAATAGTCCTTGAAATTTGTCAAGGCCCTAACAAAAAATTTTAATTAAGTAAATTTTAAGAAAAATTTATTTAAATTTTCAACTGGCCCGACAAGGTGAAAAGAGAACCTGAAGGGTTTATGATGATGAAGACACAATGCCATTTATTTATGGGGGGATGAAAGGGCAGGTCAATTCAAAGGGGAAAATTTTGGAACAGGAACAAGAAGGGGGGAAAAAGGGGGGGAAAGTAGGGGCTACTCTGGGGATTAGCAAGTAACGAAGTAAATTCCTGCAAACGCTTGAATCAAAGTGTAGGGGGGAACAATAACCTTTGTGGAAGATAGGGTGGCCAAACCAGTAAAAAAAGTAGTCTTTTTAAATGTTATATTAGAAAAATGAGAGAACTCGGTGTAAAATTGATCGAACTGCAATCAGAAAAAAAACAGGTTTTTAAAAAAGGTTTTGGAAAAAAATGGGACAAACTTTAAAAACAAAAAATCAACCAAAAGGTCGACGAACAATCAAAGAATATAAATAAAAAATTTGAGAATTTTGAATTAATTAATCAAAATTTTATCCAAAAAAATTAATGAAATTAATGACAGGGTTTTCAGAAGGAAAAAAAAAAAAAGGGGATTTAAGGTTAGGCCAGGAAAATCAAAAGAAAGGAACATTTAAATTTAAAATTGATCAAATATTTTCCCCAGTGAAAACAAAACCGAGGGTTTGGAGAAAAAATTAGATAAAGAAACCAGAAAATTTAGAAAAACAAATACAAAAACGGATATACAGATAGCACACAACAAATAGCTGTTCAGGTAGTGAAACCCAAAATTTGGAAATTCAAATAAAAAAGGTTGAGGTTAAAAATTGAAGGGCAAGAGGATGCAATAGGCAATTTTTTAAAGGGAAAATATTAATGGGAATTTAAAAAATAAAAAAGGAAAAGAAATTGTGGAGATAAAAGAAATTTGAAATGGAAAACAAAAAAACTTTGGCATTTAGATCGAAAATAAAAAACTTAGCGTCAGGTACAATTAACAAAGGGTTAGGGGGACAGATAACAAAAATTGGGTGTAGTCACAATCTCTTAACCAAAAATGTCAATGACCTTACTTTGTCACTCATTCCTTTAGGTATAGGGGAGCAAAGGGCAAAATATCTGTGGCTCAATATTTGCAAAAAATTTGAGAGAGTTGGAAAGAAGAGGATTTAAGGGAAAGGAACAAAATTGAATTTTGCTCTCATGTTTAAAAGGGGGAGGCTAGGAACTGGGCCAGTTATTTAGAGGATGAATGGGAGGACCTATGAACAGGCTAAGCGCGCATTTTTGGATAACTTTTGGTCTCAAGAGATGCAGGACGACTTTCTGCAGTTAATATTTAATAATAGATATGATTCCAAGAAAGGCACAAGGGAATGAGTATTTTCATGGTTTTGTTTCTCAGGCTAGGTATTTAAATTATCCATTGGAAGAACACAGGTTGGTGAAACATCTAACAAATCACTTTTCCCCTTTCAGGTACAAAATGTATTTGTTAAGTGTTAATGCCCAAAATGTGAAGGAGATGGAAAGAGTTTTTTGATAGGATTTGCAATAGGTGGCAAAGGAATGGGGAAAGGGGAAATTAGAAATGAAACACCCAATTTTGATAGAACTAGACAGACCTATAATCCTTTCGGTCGTGATAATAAACAAAATAGACCACCAAACCCATTTCCAAGATTCAAAGCGTCGAGAAGACGGCAGGCCCCCAAAAGGGCCTAAATATTTTATAAACCAAGGACAAAATAGGCAAGGTCCCAACACAATTTATATGATAGGACACCGAGAGGGGGTGAGGGAAAACCCCAGACAAGAGAGCCAAGACAATTACAACAAACAGGTAAATAATAGTCAGACGAGAAGAATAGCAGCAGAAGTACACTCTGCACCTAGCTTAAAGGAAGAGGGAGAGAGAGGAGAAAGAGGGGGTGAGAAATAATAATAAGTAATTAGAAATCATTAAGCAAGAAGCTCTTGTATATTATGTAATTTTATCTTCTTAAACCTTGTAAATAAGGGCCATTTCATTGTAAAATTAGTATTGGAAGGTGACCCTCCTTAATATTTCAATACAGTCCAAATCTGGAAAGTAAGGACAAGTCTTCATTTTGTTTTCATTATTAAAGACAAATTCAAAGGGAGGGAAGCATCCTCTGAAGTGCTTGGGAAGGAAGGGTAGAAATGGATTTATTACAAAGTATGTCAGTTGAGGGTGGGGGTGTACCAGAAAGCACCAGGTCAACAAGTAATTTTTACAAGTTATAATAAAAAATTGAGTTGGGCAGGTAATTTCTGCTATACAGTGACATGTTGTGATGTCAGGACTTTGGATTCTTCGACGTTTGGCCCGAGAGTAGTTTTTTCGCAGAGGTCTGACTACCTTGTGAGTTTTAGGGGGGGGATTGAACCTGGGCCCCCGAGTTATGGGAATTTTGTAAGGTTGGGGGCAGGCATTGAACCTGGGCCCCCCGGGTTAAGTTTTGTGAGTTTTAGGGGGGCAGGCATTAAACCTGGACCACCCGTATTAGGTTTTTGGAGTTTTTCGGGCCAAAAGGGGTAAAGCAGAGTTCTGAACCGCCTTGGTTACCGACAATGGAACGAGGTTTGGAAAAGTTAAGAGAACCCCTTGTGTGTTTTGAAGGCCTGGAAATGGGTTTGGGTCCTGTATGCCGGGGAATATCCTGAGGATACGTTCCAGTTTTTGGGGTTCCCTTTATGAGCCGTTATAAAAATAAAAAATATTATTTTTCACAAGTTTAAAGAATTTTCTTTTAAATAAAATTTTTTTCTAAAAATAAAAAATAAAAATTATAAGAATTTTAAAAAATGTGAGCTTGTTTAAACCACTAAGGTTCTTTTTTGAGATTGTATATAAGGGTTTTTTTGTGCTGTGGGAGTTTTCAGCATCGAGTTGTTTTTTTTTCATTTTTTTACTGGGGGTTAAGTGTCATCCTAATTAAATCAATGTACTGTATGATAATAATAATTTTTGTTGTTAGACAATTTTGTGTTGTTATTGCCCTTTTTCTATGATTTAAAAATTTTGTACTTATATGTTTTTACTATTTAAATTATGTTTTTTTTTAAATTTTTTATGTTAAGTTAAGCTTTTTCAGAAAATGTGGTGTATATAGAAATTTTATTTGACCGTTTGGTACTTTAAAGTTGAAAAAGTTTTGTCATATAGCAAGTTTGGCCAAGAGACTTTTAAAGGGGTAAGTGAAACAAAGTGTTGAGAGCCTTTGTTAGGCCCGTTCATGTGGGAGCGGACGCTCCGCCCTGCTCTCCGCACGCGGAAAAAGTTCCCTTTGTTCTTATGTGTCTTTACACAGTTCAACGGAGGGCCCCGCCCGGGGAAGAACCCCCCGCGTGCCCTTTTCCATCCCCGCGTGAGTTAGTTCCATTGAGCAGGTTTGTACTTGCATAGTCGAGCGGAAAACGCGCGACGGACCCATTTATTGGTGAAGTGTGCATTGTTCAGTCAACATGAATATGATATCGACACTGAATTTTTAATTATGGAGGTTGAAATAGACCTTATTTGGGGGATCCATCTCGGGGACGATTTAATAAACCGGGATTTAGAACAAGTGCTTGGCAGAAATATGCAAAAAGCTTATTCCAAATTTCAATGAAATGGATAGAGAAACGAAAAGAAAATTGGGTGGTTTTTACAAATTCGTTTATTTGATTCAAATTTAAAAAATGGTGAGGCAACATTTGGGAATGGATTGTTTTATTTCCATGATTTAAGTATCCAATATTTTCACCGGGGCACATTTTATTAATTGCAAAGATAAAAATACACTAATTAATGTAAGAAAATACAAAGTAGTGTTGTTCAAAAATTGTTCACTAACTTATTGCAGCAAAATGTTTTATTATGAAACCTATATTGATTAATATTAACTTTACCAATGTTGAATTTTTTTTTATTAAAGAAATTCTAGAATATTTAATTACACACTGCGTAAATTATACAATATTTTCACAAAATATATTATCCTGTTTTACCCAAAGTTCATCTCTCTAGTAAATTTTGAATCTGCCATGAAACTTTACCAAGTCCACAAATAATTTGCAAAACTGTCTCTAGGGAATTTGCATGATCTTATGAATGAAGCAGTTGTCTCAGATCTTCAAACCAACCACCGTGAGGGTGTTTCTGAAAATCATAACCATCTTGACCCGTACAAAGTTATGTAAATACAACATGCTTTGACGATGGATGCTGCGGTTTAACATCTACATTCATGGTCAATGAAAAATCCCCCATTTATTGCTAGAATTCCGAAGGCCCCATCAATATACCTTCTGCACGAGTGAGTCGATAGTTGAAAATCTTCTTCTTGTAGTTTAGATTTTTTCTTGCATAAGGCCCAAGCACATGTTGGTTTTGCCAAACGCTTCATCTGCTCGATGACATGGGGTAAAATTGGTTCACTTGTTTTAGGTAAAGGGCCCAGCTTCAGGCAACCCTAAATCATTCCTCTTAATTTTTGCCAAATACACTGTTTTTGAAAACATTTGAGTCACAGTTTTTTCCAAAAGCACCTACGTCGATGAAAGAGAAGCCCTAATTTGCATCAAAAAATGGCTAGTAAATTATGGAAAAGTAATGTTTGTAATTCAAAAAGAGAGAAACCCCTCTTGTAGGTTTGTTATCCTGATATGTTTTCCATCGAGAGCGCCGAGCAATTAGGAAAATTAGCACAAATTCAAAGCTATCAAAGTATTTCTTCCCTTTTGCTAAAGAGGCTCAGGCAAACATTCTGTCTTCAACACATCCATATTATTCTGCATACTTGTCGAGCAATAAAGCAATCGTTGAAATTCCCAGCAGTAGGAATAGTGCAGATCAGTAAATGTATTACCAGTGGCGAGTACCTGAATAGAGGAAAATATTTTTAATTATTTTGACTTTGAGGATTCTTTTTAAAAATGCTTATTGATTTTGTCTTTGGGGTCGTCCCATATTAAATCTTCAAATTAAAAACAATTAACTGTACCATATGTGGTTTTTATGAAAAAAGGGCTAGCATGTTACCCCAATTCTTTAGATGAAAGTGTGTGTGTATCCCTTAGACGAAAGAATATATTAATATAATTTTTTAACGGTGAAATTTGACCATTTTACGGTTTACGTATTTGATCCCCTGATTGTTGTGTTGTTTACCAATTTTGGAGTCTGAACTGTCATTTTAAAGCGTAAGATATTTAAATTCTGGTTATGTTTTTACTATTTAAAATAAACATTTTTTTCAATTGGTGGCAATACGTTTCCCGCAGTTAAAAACCGCTCTTTTTCTCTGATTTGTACATAACCCTGCTGCTTTTGGCTCGATATAAAAATCTATATTTTTATGGGTTATAATATTTACCCCACTAAATCAGCTTATTATTCCATGATTTTTCTGAAAAGTTGGTTCTAATTTGATAAAAATAAACACCACCCAAATTCGAAGCCACAAAATGTAAATGGGGGACCCGATAAATGTTCACATTTGGTGTGATAGATCTCTTTGGGGGGTATTTGCAAAATGCAAATTTTTCTATTCTGTTTATTCACTCTTTAAATTTTTTCACAGATGTTTGAAAAATGCTCCCAAAAACCATTTTAATAGTTTCGTCTTATGGAATATTCGCTATAAAAATACAATGTTTTTGGTCTTTAATGGTTTTTGGGCCCTTTACCCAGTCAATAAAAATTGTAATTCCAGGCCATCACGCCTGTCATAACTTTCTCACCTTATACTTTCATTATTCATTTATTATTTTGCTTTGGTAACATTTAAGAGCCACCAAGGGGGTTTTCAAGATTTTGTCTTCTTCCGAGAATGGTTGCCAAAGAAAAATGTGTTTGGCTAGTAATTACGTATTTTTCAGTGGAAAGTTCCCCTTTGTGAGTTTATTTGATTTATTTATTTTCAGCGGGAGGATGCAAACCAGGGGAAAAACGGCTGAGATGCCATATAAAAAGTAAAAATAAACCCCAAACAGAAAAAACCCGGATCGGTGCAAGTAAATTTTCAAAATAACCTATCATGATCACTACAGTTTTTAGAAAGTTTGCAAATATGCAAACACACCCCAAAATTTTTCCCAACAAATTTAAAGAAATCGCGGGGAAGGTGCACCTGTACCAAGAAGATAAGAGAAGAAGAAGAAGACCCCACAATTATTACAGATCTTGAAGAAAGGGAAAAGCTCCCCCTCCAAAAATTTCTAAAAGCAGTAAAAATTTTGGGGAAAATCTTACTAAAAGATGCTGCGGAAAGTAAAGAAAATGAAGATGATGAAGATCAACCTTCCTAAAATCTTGTTACCAACTTTAAAAAATTAAAATAATGATAAAAAAATTCAATTTCGATCTGAAGGTTGCATACACTTTGCGCATTAAAAATCAGGCCATTCTTTCCAGATTCCCTACATTCTCAAAACCCTTTGTTTGAAATGAAAACCAGTACTTTATTTTCCCACAACCCAGCAAATTTTTTCAATTATCAAAAAATCCAAAAAAATTTCCGTTCAGTAGTTCATCTTTTGATCGCAGCCCCTACAAATTTCCCCTCAGCCACAGTCATTTTTGTCGTACCCCCACAAATTCACCCAGTCAAAATCATTTTTTAATCAGAACCCCCCACAAATTTCACCTAAACCCACATTGTTTTTTAGTCGGGGCCCCCCACAAATTTCCCCTAAACCCACTTCTTTTTTAGTCAGCAGCCCCAAAAATTTTACCTCACCACTTCATCTTTTAAATCAGCACCTCCAATTTCCCCTCAGCCACAGTCATATTTTGATCAGCAGCCCCAAAAATTTCCCTCAGTCACAATATTTTTTGATAAGCACCCCCCACAAATTTCAACTCAACCACATTGTCTTTTAGTCAGCAGCCTCCAAAAATTTCACCCAACCACATTCATCTTTTAGTCAGCAGCCTCTACAAATTTCACCTAAACCACATTCATCTTTTAATCAGCAGCCTCCAATTTACCTCAACCGCATTGTTTTTAGTCACACCCCCCACAAAGTTCCCCTCAGTCAAATCATCTTTTGATAAGCACCCCCCACAAATTTCACCTCAACCGCTTTCGTTTTTTAGTCAGAACCCTAAACAAATTTTCCTCAAAACTCTCTTGTTCCTTGCGAATGCAGAAGAAAAAAAGGGTTCCCCATATGAGACTTTTTTATCCTATGGATCTAATTCCATACCCAAACATGAGTGAAGAGCTAGGTCATGATAATTAACAATAATAATAACAATATAATCTATAAAAATGTAATATTTTTTGTAATAAAACTTTTTTGTGTAATTGACTTTTTTTACTTAAACCCTTAATGAACAGCAAGTCTTTTTGTTTGGAGAAATAGATACCCTGTTCAATTAGAAAAACTTAATTTGGATTCTGCTTTCCCCATTAGTTCATCAAAGGATTTAAATTTACATGCGAAAAAGTTTAAAAAAAATTTTTCATATCTCCACGTAAATCAAGTACAATGTGTGAAAGCACCCTTTCACATTTTTGAGCCACTTTGGATGTACTAAAAATTTCTATTTTTTCCCTTGTTTTCTCATTTTTTTAGCGAATACACAGCTAAATACTTTCAGTCTGTTTCCATAATTTTCTAAGACGAACTGAAAACCCCCGCGCCCTGTGTAGACTCGACTATCCGCGTGCGGAGGGCGGAGCGTCCCCCTCGATATGTAACGGGCCTTAAGTGTGTGAAAAAAAATCACAAAAAAGGATCCGTGAAGGATCATGAAACGAAGTCACAATTATTTAAAGAAGATTGTATAGAATTTAAAAAAAAAAAAAAAGACTAAAGGAAAAGCAAATTGCTTTGGGAAAAAAATTAATTAAAGACATTGATTTGAGGGGCATTAAATTAAATCTTTAATAAATAAACTTTGACTATGTTATGTAGTTAATTATAATTAGGCTGAATCTTACTTTGATATTTTTTCATTTTCATAATTATCTAAAAGTTTTATTAGATTATCTTTTTTTAGTTAATCCTAATTATACTGATAAATTTTTTTTTAATGCTTAATTCATATAACTTCCACTTCAAAATATTGAACTTGATGCAATTTTGTTTTAATTCTTACAGGATGTTTTAAAAAAAATTTGAACTTTAATAAATTTTGTGAAATTAAGGATGTTTTCAAAATAGTGAAAATTTTTGTAAAAATTTATAAAAACTTATACAGGGGGTCGAAAAGCGATCATGTCTTTTTTTTTTTTTTTGGGGAAAGCGTTCAAAAAGTAACGATAGGTCTCTACTTTCAGATACACTTTGGGGGGTATTGTAATGTAATTGATTTGCCCCTGAAAGTATGTGAAACTTGACAAAATATCGTCCTTTTTTTTAAAACTCTTATTTTCATTTTAAATTATTGTATTTACGTGGGTTTAAATCACGTTTTCCTCAAAATTTTTATAGTTATTTCACGCCTGTGGTAAGAGGGCAGCATCAGGGCTAAATTTAAAGAAATTTAACGCCCTTTTAAAGTATTTCCTTTCGAGAAGCTTCAAAAGCAATGGGTATTTTTTTTTTGGGGGTTTGTAGGTGGAAATTTTCCCGTTGGGAAAGTTTCCTTCGGAAGTTTCTATTGAACTCAGAATATGTGACTTTTTGAAACCCCGTTTTTCACTGTGCAATCGTCGTGGTTTTGAATGGACGTGTTTTTAAGCGTCGTGTTTAATAAGTTGCTAGGCCCTCTAATGATCGTTTTTTCGATTAAAAAATATTAAAAAAATATGATTTCAATTTAAAGAATAAACGATATCAAACTTTATGTTATTTTTTCATTTTAAAAGTCAAATGATAAGGAACGAGGCTTTATAAGTAAAGCACATGTTGGTAATAGAAAAATGATTTTACGATGACTCCTAAATGATTTTTATGTAAAAGCAAATGCGAAAAAAAAGGGGGCATTTATAATCAAAAAATTACGAAGTGTAACAAAGGGGGGCCAAAGAGGGGTAACCGAAAAAATATAACAAATAGCTTCCCGGGGCTGAAAAAAAGTAAAATAACAAAGGGACAAAAAGTGGGGGTTTAAATGCAAATTTTTTAAAATTAAGAAACGTAATGAAAATCCCCCCTTAGGGGTTTTGGTGATCCTTTTTTTCTTTTGAATCCCTTTAAACCTGAGCTTCGAAGTGTCATGCTGGGTTGATGGGTAACCCAGCGTCCGTTTTAAAGGTATGCCAAGAGGAGTGCCCATTTTAACTTAAAAGGTTTTTAGGTCTGGTGTTATTTGTATGTGCCCAAATGGATGAAAAACTTTGTGGGGAATTTGGGGGCGACTCCCCCCGGGATATTCATCCCCGCAAAACCATTTTTTAAATGGGTTTTTTTTCTCCTTTCATTCTTCCCCCAACGTTAATTCTTTTTTTTCTAAGAGTTTGGGGCCCTTTAGGGTTTTTCCAGGATAATCGTAAATTTTGAAAAATTAGGCCCTTTTTTTAAGTTGAAACCCCATGTTATTTTTCTTTTATCGTTAGAAAGGGTTTTTCTTCCAAATGGGGTTTTTTAAAAAAAAAATCACTTCTTATAGTCAATTATTGGGGGGATTTGCTTCCCTTTAAAAATTTTGAAGGCTCTCCTTTGTTCTGTTTGGGTTGGGCCCCGTAAAATTTATTGCCAATAGGGGAAAAAGCGTCATTTGGTATTTTGGATGCATTTTATTTTAATGATTTTTTCCTTGGGGTTTGGGGTTTAAAATTTCCCAGCTTATCGGGTTTCAAAGCTCGATTAAATTTTCAATCCTTTTAAAAAACACCGAAAATTATTTTGGTAATTTTTTTTTTAGCGAAAATTTTACTCAAAAAATCCCAGGTATTCATTACTTGACAGTTGAGAGGTTTTGAAATGAAATTTTGATATAATGACATAAGCTTAATTTTCCTATACAGTCGGCAGCAGTGGTGACCTCCCCCCCCTCCTCCCTTGGGGGTTGTCTGCCCATTACAGTAAATACAAAATATGTGTTCTGAGAATTCCTCACAATGAAAAAAAGGGGGAAAGAAAGAAAGGTTATGACCTAAATGAATTATCTTTTACATACATGTAATATTTAACTATTTTTTAGTGAATGTTTTGTTTTTTTATTTGATAGTATTTGATCAATAAAAATAAGTGTTTAGATTCAAATCAACCATTAATCTTACCCGAGATCAATCGCAACCTGCCTACTGGGGAAAAGGAGGTGTCATATGGGGTTTTTTTCCTACATTAGGCTAATGCCAGTGCATTTCTTTTACTTTTTCCTTATCATTTCTTACTCCTTTGATTCGTCATTGTACAATAATGTGTTTTAAAAGTACCAAAAAAAATTTTTATTATTTTATTTTTAATAGTTTATAGTGTTAAGCCTTTTAAAAAAAACCAAAAATGTATTCACTAAGTTAGCTGCTTTTATGTATGTACTTTTATCAGAGGGGATTTATATTTAAAATGCATGGAAACATTTAAACTTTGAAGGGTCTTTTTTTATGTAACAACAGAAATTCGGAAAAGTGAGCTCTACGGAACATCATTTTAAAAATTTAAAACGCAGCATGATAAACCTTCCCTCCAAAAAGGGCAATTCTACTTTGCGGTAATAAAAGAGATCAAGTAAAGTTTCTCGAAATTTCCCCGAAGAATTGTTTCACAAACAACGAGTTACTCAATTTTTTCCTTTTACTAAGCGTGGGGGTAGAAAAACCCACTTTTTGTTGAAAGTGAGATTTAAAAAATTTTTTTGGGGGAAAAATTATCCCAATTTTGGACATTTTTAAGAGAATTTGTGAAAACCTAATTAGAGAAACTGGATTCAATTCCCCGATGGTGGAAATTTTATCTTTGGGAAATTGTCAGCGAGGGGGTGGTTTTCGAGTTGGTTTTATATCAAACCTTTGAAAAACTGTGATGTAAAAGTCAATTGTTTCAGAAAGTGCATATTAAATGCCTATAAAAAATAGTTTGTCCAAAGGTGCAAAGGGTTAGGAGATAAATTTACTAAAAGGTTGTTTAAAAAAAATGGGCTAGAGAATGAACATCACACTCCTAGCCAAAAATGATTTAAGTTGAATCTCACCCACTCATCAAAATCAGCCAAGCTACAAAGCAATTACTGTGTTTATAACCAGACACACATTTTTAAACATTTATATGTAGGGTAACCGTCCTGTTTCTAAATCAAGGTGCCTTAATTTGATTCCCTTGAGATAATGGGGTGCATTTTTTTTAAGTATATTTTCAAAGAGGTTATATGCTTAACATTTCTTAAGATTTTACTTCTGTCATATTTAGGAAATATCAAGGAACTATATAATCTCCTCTAATATCATATTCAGGGAATATCAAGGAACTATATAATCTCCTCTGTCATATTCAGGGAAAATCATCTCCTCTAATGCAAAACCCGGATTTTCCGCCAATGTCCAAAGATAATTGGGGAAACAAAAAGAGCAATAAAAAATTTCCTATTGTTTTCAAAGCCAAAA
>JBCFYV010003078.1:0-27161 GCA_039000515.1 Timema cristinae
CATGCAATAATAAACAATAAAGAAAAAAACAACGTATATAATATAAACACATTCAAAGACTGAAGAATGAAAGGTTACCAAAACAAGTACTCAATTGCAAACCAGTAAGACGAAGAAAGCGAGGGAGACCAAGAACGAGCTTAAGATTAGATATAACAACTAAATACGAGCAAGAGGAAATAAAGGTAATGATTCGAGATGAATGGAAATCGGTATCAGAAGATGGCGTAGGAAGACTGTCGTAAACCGATGTATGTGTGTGTGTGTGTGTGTGTGTGTTGTGTATATATATATATTTATTACTCTTCTTTAAAAATTCATTGGGTTAGTTTTGAACTACATGGGGCTATATTTTTATTTGATAGATTTTATCACATTTTTTTATATAAATTAAATTTACACTTTGGTAGTCCACAGCTTCATTCAGATATTTTGGAGAAATATACTAACGTTATCAGAGACAGCGCGTGGTCGTTGAAATCTTACGTAGGTCGACAAAGAGATTTAAAGCACTAGTTTTGTTCGAGTCGACTTTTTGGAAGCAGTTTTATACCTGTAGTGAGTACAGCTAAGCAAGTTAGAAGCACATGGAACAAACTGTTCTCTATAAGCCGACGGCAGAAGCAAACTTTGATTTTATCATTCATTTTGATCATCGATAATCCTGTCTAACGCGAGCGTACCAATTTGAACCATGTAATCACCGATGCGGGTTATTTATAAAGAACGCAAACTACTTTACATCTTATTTTTTGAGATGTGTTCTTTTTATTATTGAAATGAAGTCTGCAATTTCAGTTAGGTCATTTAAATTTTATTTTTAAACTATCAATACATTCCTTTCTGCAACCACTAATATAATGTCTGGTAAAAATGTTTGAAAACCCAGATGTTCCCAAAATAATCGTGAAAATGATTTATACCAAGTGTCTCTAAGACTTTAATTATATTGATTTTCTGGAACTTTATATTCTAACATTTTTAAGAGAGATGTAAAAGACCCCTTGGGGGACAAGGCATAGGTAAGAAGAGATTAACGCCTTCAATCTATACTTTAAACCTATTCTTCGCTGCGTCAACATGGGGGATAAAGAATGCTTACGTGATTTTATCAATTTTCATCGTGAGTTGCCGGATCTGTGAAAGGTCAAAAGTGAGTCATATATATATATATATAATATATATATATAATATATAATATATATATATATAATATATATGAGAATTGAAATGGACTCTTACAAGAATCTGAGATCAAAATGGAAAATAAACACACCACGACCAAGCTATAGAAGTAAATTGAAAAAAGTTTAAGTTAACGTTAAGTTGATCGTGATCCCGGCATTACGTTCAAACGATAGCTTAGGTTATAGGCTTGTAGGAAGTACGGTATCTACTTAACCCTGATTTTAGTACTGATACAAATCTGTAAGGCCTTATTTCGTACCAAAATACTATCATATATTAGTATTTTGGGTAGATAGACGGCCATTTAAAATGGAAGTAGAAACTCCCTTCTGAAAGGTCTTTTATCCTACCTAAACAGTAGTATAGGGTAGGATTCTGGTAACTGGCCTTCCAAGCGAGCTCCCTTCAAAAATGATCGTGTATATGACTACATCAACTTATTAAAGAAAAACTCACCAATTTCAAACTTTTTTGTGCTCTTCAAAGCTTTTACTAACACCTTTATTTCATTTAACTAATCACACATCGATGTATCTCATATATTGAATCAAATTAATGAACGATGTCAAAATGCCACTTTGTCTTGTTTGGGTGTAAGAGAGAAAGAGATACCCAAACGTTTCCTTTTCTCTTATACAATGGTATGCAGATGACATCTCGAAAATTTCAGCCACAGAATGATTTCCTCCGGGCACCCAGTTATGTTATAGAGATAAATGATTTTGACTAATATGCTCAATGCCCTGCGGGCCGCAAGTTTGACATGCCTGTTGTACATGCTGTCCTTCCATTTGTCACACAAAATGTCTCATCATTATATCAAACTCTTGCATGTTCTTAGACAAATCCCTGACTTTATTTGAATCATCCGACAAGACTTTTCAACTTGCTGTTTTTTTTTATTATTATTTTATTATTCAATAAATATCAGCATCACAATCATATTTGTTACTCATATATTAACTTCATTGTCAAAATATTATTTTATTACACTCAAGACTATTATGGCAAAGTGATAGTAAGAAACATACTCTAAACTGTCTGAGTAAATATATATAAAATACAATAGAAAAGAGTAGACTCTACAAATGTTTATACTTTGTATTCCACACTTGAAAAATTAGCAAAACAGCCGATGGATTGATGATTAAATATTTGTTGGTCAACATTATCCCTGTATGTTGTGAAAGTTTGCGCCAACGGTGGCTCAATATAGGGCCGGAATTTGTATGTATCAATCTTTACTTGATCAAGAATCATCAAGAATTAAACATGATAGTGACCTGGTGGTCTAGGGTAAGGTCTCAGACTTCTGTGCTGGCGGCCGGGGTTCAATCCTGTGTCCCGGCACAGATTTATATGATTACCAAACCCTTCCTTCACCTCTGACAAGACATCTTGTGAATGTGGGGAATGCCAGGCCTCCACCGTGGTTCGGATTCCACGTTAAACTGTAGGTCCTTCATTTCATCTCACAATCACCCTACCATTACACATTAGCGTAAGTGCGTATAACCTGAATGGGTAGTAAGACGCGGTACTAATGATAATAATAATAATAATAATAATAATAATAATAATAATAATAATAATAATAATAATAATTAAACATGATTATTTGTTCACATATTCATTCCTTTAGCAAAATTATCCAAAAGAATCTTAAATAATTAACATCCATGCTTGAAGATTAAAGCATTGCAAGGTTTGGCTCCACTTTTTGGCCAAGATCATCACAACCCCTTGATAACCTACAAGCATTCAAAAACATTTCAAACAAAAACTTTTTGCTGTGTCTTTTACCAGCCCGGGTTCTCCTAATTTAATTACACTGGTGGATTAAATGTAATTTAGGGAAAATATACCCTTATTTATGTGAAGGGTGAGGGTGAGCTCTATGAGAAAAATTACAACCTGCTTAGCGTTTGAATACTGACCTCATCACTGACAAACCAATGATACATTGCTTTTATAATGATTTTATAAATGCAATTAAGATGTCACTAAAGTATTGGTATTTTTGAAGTTATGCTAGCGGCACCCCTCAACTAAACACGCGATTACTACAGTAAACTCTCTATGCACACAACTATCATCCTGTAATAACCAAAAAGAATCTAAGCAATAATTTAGGTTTTATCATTTTATCAACTAACCTTTCAATTTGAATTTTGCATAACAACAAACATTGCAAACCTCTCCCTCCCCCTTACCCTTGTCCTAGAAATATGTGGCCACTAGGTTGTAAACCACTCTGCTATTAATATTTTATATTAAACAAACGTTAACAGTTTTTTTGCTTGATAAACTGAACATAAAGGTTTTTTCAACATGTTAATATTCTGCTTATGCCATATTATTAAAGTAGCTAATGTTATATAGCGAATATAATATATATTTTATTTTACATTAAGTGTAGCTTTGTATTTGCAAAATATAATTGTGTACATTATGAAAAAATGTATTTAGTTTCATCTTATAAGCTAAATAAAGATAACCTATGCCAAACTTTTAATTTTTATTTATATTTACTTAAAGAATCCATTTAAATTGGTTGGGTTGATTTTATAGTATAAAGAAATAGTTAAGAAAAATATTAGATACTCGAACCATTATCACTTGAACAGATTTTTATAAAAACTTGTTTTTCTACAAACTGTACATAATAAAGTTGATCTTGTTTTTTTACAATGAACGTTCAAAAAACAAAAGTTTCTT
Source organism: Timema cristinae (assembly GCA_039000515.1). Classification (NCBI taxonomy): domain Eukaryota; kingdom Metazoa; phylum Arthropoda; class Insecta; order Phasmatodea; family Timematidae; genus Timema; species Timema cristinae. The sequence goes on from JBCFYV010003078.1 coordinate 3,907, forward strand.
TCACATCATTAATTTATTTTATTACATTTGGTTTCAAAAAATTAAAACTGTTTTAGTGAGATGGAATGGCAAAACAAACTATTAATACATAATAAACAAATGAAAAAAGTAATCGTAATAAGAAGGCTACACAAATTAAATTTCTACAGAGCCATCGTGATCACTATATCAAACAGAAATTGTGTTGGAAGATTTGTCTAGAATGCAGCACATAAACGGAAAACCCCTTACAACAATTTATTCATACATAACATCTTTCGTGTTAACTTAATCTTTGCTAACTACTGCTTCATTATCATTTGATTTTTGGAGATGGCCTGTCATGTCTTTCATTATCATTTGATTTTTGGAGATGGTCTGTCATGTCTTTCGAGAAATCGTTTTTATCTCGTGGTTATAATGAATAGCATAATTTTATTATCTAGCAGTCTTCTATTGTTCCAACAATTTACTCAATTTCACTGTCTGAAATCTCACATCCGACGTCTAAATTGTACATTTTAAGGCAAATCGTTTACTTCCCTAGTAGAAATGTTCTCACGACAAGAAACATTCGAAGTTCAAACACAGCTACATAGTTTCAGATTATTTAGGAATTTTTTCAGTATTAGTTTGTGTAAGTTGAATCTGTTGCAATCCACAAATTTATTCCACCTTCTTTGTAATGCTTTGTTAATGCTTCCAGGTATCATTGACATTGAAAATTGCGCACTTGATGGTGTAGGTATCTACCTAACTTTTCCAAAAGTTTAAAACTCAATTCGTAATTCGTTGTTTCTGAATAAATGTATTGGAATCATACCTTGGTCCATTGATTTTAATGCGATATTTTGTGTTCGCCGATAAAAAGTGACATGTTATTTATTTTGCATAATCACACTTTATATCACACATTGGATAATCTCTAGCTTTTTTCTTTTAATAAACCATAAAAAAAAAACAGAATTTATTTTACCATTAACATTGACACTTATGTGAACTTTTATCATCTTACAACCTGGTGCTGTGAGTTATGTTCTAGTTTTGAGTTTGAGGCCACACTCTTTGAGTAAGTGCCTATAATATTAAGGCCGGCCTCAAAGTTTTAAGCTACACTTTTTATCCAACTAGAATGCAGTTAACTATTTACTTTGATAGTTTTTTCAGAATAAATAGAAATCACCATAATATATAACTTTTTTTCCCTTCCTCTTTCTGCAACTATCAAATAGGCTACATTGGCAAAGATTAAATTTTGTAACCATCTGATGCCTATCTTGAATGAAGGATTTTGCCAAGTGTTTTATTGATCTTAAGGCTTTTTAGATTACAGTCAGGTGGGGTCCCTTTGGGTGGTGCACAAATTCTTTTCGTGTTTTTAACTGCCCTCATCTTCCAAAAAAAAAACTACTGTTTATGGGTATCTTGATAAGAAAGCTTATATGTTGTTTATTTTAACAAAAAAAAAAAATCTGTTCTAATAATTCTGAGCAGGGACAAAGAGTGGCCCAAAGCTACCCCACAACTTGGGGTGACATTGGGTGTCAATGCTTTTTGCATTGTAGACCAAAGCCTCCCAAATAAAGAGGTGACTTCGGGCTATATTCTAAAAGTGTAGAATCTGTAGTATTTTGTGTAATTTTTTGGTAATTTTTGGAGCTGCCTGAGAAAAGTTTTGGCGATTTGTCTTGTCTGTGGAACCATAATCTTATGAGAAAAGTTAATAGAAGGGATAAGAAAAAACATTACCAGTAGTGGAATTTTGGAACAAACTCTGTTTACAGTACACTAAAAGAAAACATTCAAATTACTGTAACTAAGAATAAAACTCTTACAAATCTTAGGATAAAATTAAATAATCTTACCTAAACTCATAAATGAAGAATTTTTTTCGGCCTCGTGTGATTTGGAAATGAACACAAAACTCTTTTTTCTTAAATCTTCTAAAGTCATCACTCTATAGTACTATATCTTGGTCAGTTAAAAACAACTAAAGCTTAACACAACACACTATTTACATAGGTTTTGTCAATTTTTATTGAATATTGTACTCTGGGCCAAATGAGACTGAAAAAAGTAAGCCAGCCTCTTGGTGTGAAGTTTGGTCCTGGCAACAGTTTTACCACATAACCCAAGTCTACAATACTTTCATCAAAGGTACACCACATAAAATAGGTCTTGTCCCCTTTGTATTTGTCTTTTTTTTTTTTTCTTTTAATTTTCATAATTGGATCATCAACACTTATAACGTGTCCTATGTAATTCTTTTTTATGGATTTACCCTTTCATTCTATAAGCACCCATACTCTAGGCTTCACATTTACTTCCATTATGTCTATTAATTATTCTTCATCTCTCATTTCTTTTTAAATCTCACTAAGTATCTGTATACCAAATTCTTGGTCATCCTCACTTTCAGATTCACTTTGTTCAACACTAACAGATTCATCAGATAAGTACTCTTTTTTCAACTTTCGTCTTACCTTTTTCTGTGGGGCTTCAATCTGTACCTGATTCTGTCCTCTCTTTTTAGGTTTATTTTTTGTTTCTTAAGTTTATTTACACTTAGTAATGAAATTGGGTTCTTCTTGTATTACTGACACTTTTTCCAGGTTCGACATCCACTTTTATCTTCTGTCTTTTATTTTTATTTTCAGAATTACTGCATATTTTTTTTGTAAGAAATCTATAACAGAGGAACTCATATCTTGCATGTGTACAGGAGTAGCAGCATGGGAACATGAAGCACATGTGCTCACTTGTTTAGATATACTTTCCGGTGTAGTAATTGCAGGAAGAGATGATGAAGATAGCTGGTTATAAACACTACTCAAAGAACTTTCAGTTGAAGACTTTATTGGTACTACACTAGATGAAGGCATGGATTTGTACACTTTCTCACGGTTAATTGGATAAATTCCGCTTTTGCGGAAACCAGATACCAAGCACTTTCTAATGTTGGCCTCCATCTCTTCCATCAACAAAGTCAGCAATTTAGGGAAACATTCCTTCGGTAGTTCAGTTTTTCCTGGATTTTTAATTTGAAATCCTGATGGATTTTTCTCAATGCATTCTTCAATGGTCCATAAAAACCAATGTCCAAGGGCTGGCACAGGTGAGCTATATTAGCTTGAAGGAAAACATATTTTATGTCATTCGCATTACTTGCATGCAGAACATCTGCAGACATGTGAAGACAAATTGTACCGATTAACACCTTTTTTTCTTTCTTTTTCATCAGAAAGGGAAGGGCAATTTGAAAAAGAAAAAGTCTTTAAAAAATGGTTTTGTCAAACCAGCCACTTTGTGACCTATTGAATCGAGATCCTTTGGGCCCTCCTTCCTGCCATGTGTCCCACATATTCTTTGATTTATATACAGTGAATGGTGGGAGTAATGTTCTACTCGCAGTTCCAGAAAACATGACAATTATGCCAATTTTAGTAGTATTCAGTTTACATTCAATATATCTTTGACCTTTACCAGCAACACCCCTTTTTTTACCTGGGTCATCGTGCATGCATGTTTCGTCATAATTTAGAATATTTTCTGCAGGTAGGCTACATCTTGAAGAGTTTCTTGCAAATTTTTAAAGTAGTTGTCTAGAATACCTTTAGTAATATCTGCCCTTGCATTGTAAATGTTTCTAATATGTTTGTTAACCAGTCTATTACGTTTAAGGAAAGACCTAACCCACTCAACCCCTGGCATATTGTTTGCAAACTTTGGCACAATTATATTTTGTCTGTCTAAGAAGCCCTTCACTACTTGTCTTATCATTAAAGTGTCCAAAGGAAAGTCCCACTTAGCACAGGTTTTCAAATAATTTGATAATCCAAGTTCTGCTTCTGGTTGTAAGGATATTTGACCTCCAATTTTTAAGCTGTGTTGACCTTTTAATTTGTTATGTAAAGTTTCTCGCTTCACACCAAATTCTTCTGCAGCATTGTTTACTGTACAACCATCTTCTTTAACTGCCTTTATTACAAACTCCATCTGTTCTTTAGTGTAATTAGCATAGCTGTGACTTACAGGTTTTTTCTTAAACATTCTTGGCATTTTTTTTTTTTTTTTTCAATTGCAGTATAGTCCTTATTTACACTGACTAATTTTTGACAACCTGTAAGTGCAAACAACAACTATAGAAAGCAAAGCACATTCAAAGCAAAATAAAAAGGAACAAGCATTAAATAAAGTGTAAAAACTTTCTACAGGTTACTAGGAGAATGACCCAAAGTAGCTCCAAGCTTTTTAAGACTGGCCCAAAGTCACCCCATTAAAAAAAAATATTATTCACATTCTATAAGAGCTATGATCACCAAATTCAGAGAATGTCTCTTTTAGTATGTGTGTGTAGTGATGTTTTAATGGTTATATGTTAATAGTGCTATAAATCTGTACTGGAGTCTTATAATATTTTAGGTTTACGTTTACAAGCAAAAATCTTTGAGAGTTTTTTTCTTGTCGTTGTAAAGGCTGATAGTACTATATAAACCCTCAAAGGGAATGTAGCTTAAAACTACACATTCTTAAGTTTTTCTAAGTATGATTTTAAACTTCTTCCCCCCTGCGGGACGGGGTTTAGAATAGTCCCGCAGTAACCCCTACTTGTCGTAAGAAGCGACTAAAAGGGGAGGCTTCTGTGCAGGACGTACCTCGTGTGGGACAAACCTATCCTATAACTTTCTTTTTCACATCATTTTCTTCTTCCTTCACTTTCCCCCTTTATTTCACTCTTCCCCCTTCGCTTTATATATCCTTACCTTTTTCTTCCTTTCCCCCCACCGTTCATCCTGCACAGAGGCCTTTGACCTTTCCGTTGACGACCTTGGCAACTAACCAGCTCTTCTCTGTTTATTATTGGATACCACTGCCTTGAGCTCCTAAATGAAAGTGCGCCGGTTGCAATACCTTAGTAGAAGGGCCTTAGAGATGACAATAACCGGGTAACCTACTTTGGTAAAAGATCGGTTGCGTTCATGAGGGCCCGGACGTAAAATTGGCACTTTCCTACGCCCACTTGCTGCGACGACCTCTGTCTCGGCGATGCTCTATGCGAAGGTTGTCATGTCTAGCGTCGTATAGAGCCTCTCGTCGGGACAGTTAACAGGGCCATATGTGGTATTACCAACTTGGATCACCCTGGGTCTACGATCCGAGTACTGTGTAGGTTGTCCCCAATTACGGCATGGCCGATAATATTGTCGCCGCTGGCATCGTACTGCCAAACCCTGCTGGCAACTCACTGCCCGGCCCCTCACAGGGCCGTAATATTGATAAGAGGTGGAAACGGTAAGGCCGTCCAGCCCATCGATGGAAAAGGTCCAGGAAGTGGTGAGGCCCCAGCCCCGCTTTCTGGTAATGTCTCGAGCAGAGGAAAACGAAAGTCTAAAGCGAGTAAGCCCATTTATCCTCGAAAGAGTGATAAATGGTGTAGCACAGTCGGACGTATCAATAAAAAAACTGCGTGATGGCACGATAATGATACAGACAACAACTGACTTCCAGTCCTCAAGAGTAATGGCAATCTCGGAAATACCGTTGAGCAATACGTCTCATATACCGGTGAAGGTTGAACCTCACAGGTTCCTCAATGTTTGCAAGGGAGTGGTCACTTGCTATGACCTTGACTGCGTAAGCTTTTGAGGATATCTGTGAGGGGGTTTTCCCCCCTAAACACCACCAAAGGTCTATTTTATCATTACCAAAAAAAAAGGGAACAAGAAAAAAAAACGGATACAAAAAACCCTTTACCTTTGCACCCCCATCCTCCCAAAGGGGGTTTCCCGAGGGGCTTCCATGTGCTCAGAGTAAAGGCCATACTTTCCCCAAAATCCTCGGCGCTGTTTTCAGTGCCAGGAAATTTGGGGATACGAAGCTGAAAAGCCGTGGAAGGCCCCAAACCTTTTGGGAATTGCGGAAGGAGGCTCCCCGATACACCGTGTGAGTCTCCTTTAAATTCTGCTCAAATCAAGGGGCCCCTTTTGCTTTTGGGGGCCCGGGCCCGTCCCCAAAAGGAAGGTGGAAAAAAAGTCCCCGGGGATCCAAAGTAAAAGAAGATCCCCTTTTGGGCCCCGGCCCCCAAGGGAAAATATATCCAGTCAAGCTCCGGTTTTTTCAGACTCTTTTAGTCCCAAATTTTAAGCCGAACATAAAAATTTCCCCCAAAATGCCATTGCGCAGTTAATATTGCCCCAAAACCCCACACGACCTTTTGCCCCGTCCTAAATCAGACACTAAAAAAGGGAAAACCCGCACCCTCTTTTTGGGGGTACCAAAAATGGTTTTCAAGGGCGAAAACCCCCCTCGGGAAATCGCCACCACCCCCCTTTACCCCCCAGGAGGCCTTCCCCGGGGAAACACCCCCGGGTCCCCCAGGGGAAACCCCTTCCCAGCCCTTTCCCCGGGGGGACCCCCTCCCAGGTTTCCTCCCCCCGAGGAAAACCCCCCAGTCCTCCTCGGGGTTTCCAAACCATCTGCGGGCCCCTTGTTTTTCCGCTCAAACCCGCCCCAGGAAAACCCGGGGGGCAGGGTGGTGGTTTTCAGGCGAAGGTTCCGGGAAAGGCGGTCCCCACTGGTGCCTTTTTGGGGAAGGACCAAACGGAAACGGGCCGGGAAAAAATTTTAAATTTTTAAAAAAAAGCGTCAAAAGGGTTTTAAAAAAAGCCTTCCCCTAAGGATCCCCCCTCCCCTCTCTACAGGGACAAAAACCCAAAACCCTCCTGAAAACGGGAGGTTCCCCAAAAAGGAAATTGGGGGAAAAAAAAGGGCCAAAAAAGGTTTCCCCAATTTAAAATTTTTTTTTTTTAAAAAAAGGAATTTTGTGTTAAGGATTGGGGTTAAAGGGTATTTAAAATTTAAAATTTAAAATTAATTTAAAAAATGTCGCTAAATAAAAAATGGAAATTTTAGGGGTTTCTATGCCGTGCAGAGGAAATTAAAAATACTAAAATTTTTTCCCCGCATCCTCCCTATTTTTTGCAGGAAACCCCTTTCCCCCCAACTGACAACCCCTTTTTTCGTGGGGTACGTTTTTTTCGGGACCGACAAGCCAAATCTTTTAAACGGGGTTTTGCGGAGGGTGTAGCTATATTTTTCACGTAGCAACATATAAACAATTTAATTTTTTTAAAATATTGTCTCTGATCTTCCCTTTTATTGCTGTCAGAGCCTCCCCTTTTTTGGAGGGTAACCGGGGATCTGGGATTTACCTTTCCCCCAGTGAACGTTTTTTCCAAGAGGACCTAAAGGCCCTCTTTATTTCAACTTTCCCGCCCCCTTTTTATTTATCTTGGGGGGGCTTTAAAAAGCGCATTTAAACCCGGGTGTGGGGGTCTAATTTTACAGAAAACCCCCCGGGGGGATGGTAGAGGTTTTTCTTTTTCTCGGGAAACCCGGTGTTTTTAAAGAACACCGGGGCCCCGACACATTTCCCCCTTTTAAAAGGGGGTTTTTCCTCGCCATCCGGGCCCTTTGCCCAAAAGAGCCCCGGGATTGGGTGCTTCCCCTTCCTTTGGGAAGGGTTTACTCGGGGCCTATGTTGGGAGCGAAAAACTTTCCAATTTTTTGCCCTTTTAAAAATTAAAAATTTCCCCCCCTAAAAAGCAAGGTTTTCCCCCAAAAGGGGGCTTCAAACGTTTTCTTTTAATTTGGGATAAATTTCCCCGAGCTCGCCTTTTTCGACGAACCCCCATTCTCCCGACGTCGATTTTTAAGGCGGGCAATTTACTTTGACGGTTCCCCTTAAGGGGCGGCGAGGGGATCCATCCCTAAATTTCCCCGCCAAACCCCGCCCCCCGTCCTTTCCCCGGTTTTGGGGGAAGAGGATGCCGGCTGGCTATTTTTTTAACCGTTTTGAAGGGCCCCCGTTTTCTTTAAAGGCGTTTTCTTCGGGGGAATCTGGGAGTCATTCCGGATTCTACGTGCTAGAAAACCTTTTGCCGTTTTTAAATTTGAAAAGCAGAAGGAGTCTTTGGGGAAGTTTATTTTCTACCCTTTTCTATTTCCACCCCACAACCAAGGGGTTTTGGGATTTACATTCGTTAAAATACGTTTGTAAACAAAAATACCATTTTTTAAAATACCCCCACTTAAGTCCCCGGTTCAATTGTCTCCTCCCCAAAGGGAAAGGTTTTGCCCAAAATTTTGGGCTCGGGGTGTTCGCCAATAAATTTTTAGCACTGGGGAGCAACTCTAACGAGTTCGGGTGCATAAGGCAAACAACGGGGGCCTTTAAATAATTTTATTTTTTTGGGCCCAAAAAAGGGGGGGGAGGATTAAAAACTTTCCCCCCTTTTTAAAAAAGGAACTTACCTATTTCTCCCGTTTCCCCGGGGGGCAATACAACTTTCTGGCCCGGGGATATCCAAAAAACGAAATTTTTGCGCCAACTGTCCCCTGCTGGACGGGCGTTCCCCCTTTTGACCTTTTACAATTGTGTTTGGGGAATTTTCGCAATTCCCCAAAACTTTGGAGGCAAACAAACCGGTTTTTCCCTAAAAAAAAAAGTTTGGCCAAAGGATTTTAAAATTAAAAGGGCCCAAAAATTTTTTAGACCGATAGCCTTTAACTTGTTGTGTTTTTTCAAAAAAATTAAAAAAAAAAGGAATTTTAAAAAAAAGGGTTTAAAAGGTAAACTAGAAAAAACCCCAATCTACTATCCCCAAAAAGCAATTTTGGGTTTCGCCGTTTCCGTCCACGGTTGGGGTCACCCTTTTTTTCGCCTTGAGAAAAGCAGCTCGTGACGCTTTTTCCCCCAAAACAGCCCCCTCTTGGGCTGTCTTTTTTGATTTGGAAGAAGGGTTAAAACACCACCTTTTGGGGGTTTTCGGGCATTTTAAAAAACCCCCGTTTTAATTTGGGGTTTCCGGGGGGAAAAACCCCCCCATTTTTAAAATCTAAAATTTTAATTGTCCCGATTTGACACTTTTTCCGGGGGAAGGGTTTTTAAAAAACACCTTAAACCGAAAGAATTTTTTTTTCAAGAAAAAGGGGTTCCCCCAGGGTAGTTTTTTTAAGCCCCACGTTAAATTTGCTATCCCCATAAATAGCATCGGGGACAAATTTCCGTTTCCTGTCCGTTCATGTCTTTTTGTTGGGTGACTTTCGCAATTTTTATTGCGTTCATCCAAACCCAAAGGGCTGAACGACAGATACAACCCGCTGTAAAAAAATCTTGGGTTTTTGGGGCATTCGTAATGGCTTTCGTTTTTTCTTCGGCCAAGACGACGTCCTCCCCTTCCTTTGATTCGGGAATACAGCCAGCCCCCAATTTTTTTAAATTGAACCCAAAGTTTTTTTTTTAAAACCCGGGCTCCGAGGGCCGTAAGGTTTTCCCGGGACCTTTTTTTTTGATTTTAAAAAAAAATTGGGGTCCCCCACATCCCCAAAAACCTGAAAAACGATTTTTTTAAAGCTTTGAAATTTTACTTAAAATTTTTGATTTGGGTTCCCCTTTTTGGGGTTTCTGATAGGGAAACCTTTGGGTGCGCCTTTTTTAGAGCCTTTTGGGGAGATCAAAACTTTAAAATTTCCCCGGGAGTTTTTTTTTATATGGTTTTCCCCCTAGACCCTCGGGGTTAAAAGATGCTGGGGTGTCCACCATGCTGGCATTTTTGACTGGCTAAAAGGGCCTTTTTCGTAACCCCTTTCCAGTCGTTTAGCATCTGTGCCGACGGGCCGGGGGGGAGCCCCCTCTTTCTTAACCCGGGGGGCCTTACCTTTCTGGCATCTTCCTTTTCGAAACTTTTTATTTTAAAACACATGGGTTGGCCTTTTCCCCCTTCCCGTGTTTTCAAACCCCCCAACCGGGGTCTTGTAGGGAAACCAAAAGGCGTATACAAGGGCCCGGTTTTGGGGTCCGGGTGCTATCGGGTTTTCGACACGTGTGGGATAGTCCTTTTTCCCAAAAAAGGGGGTTTTTTTCCCCATCCCCAGGTCGAGTTTCTCCCCGGAAAATACGCCCCCAAAAACCATTTTTATCTTGCCCCAAATTCCCCAAAAAACGACCACCCCAAACTTTTATAAAAGGACCTTTTTAAAAAGCCCTCCCAAACCCCCTTTCCCCGGGGGGTTTAAAAACATTTAACGGATGGTCAAAACCCGGGGCCCCCGTGGGAAATTTTTTTTGTTTTGGAAGGATCCAATTTTAAATTTGCTCTACCCGGTGAATCCAGTGTTTTTAAAGGTGAACTATATGCCATTTTTAAAACTCTATGTTTTGTATATTGTAAGTGTGACCGTTCTATTTCATCTGCACAGATTCTATGAGTCCTCTGTTGCATTGTCCACACTCTACTCGTGAAATCCTCTCGTGCAGATTTATTCACGAACAAATTTTAAAAATTTATTCATTAAACACCGCTCGCCTTTTGCCCGGATTCCTGGTCACCGCCGGTCTTTCAGGAAATGAACTGGCTGCCTCCTGAGGCGAGTCTGGGGGTCATGTTTTTTAGACCCTTTAAGGGTTATGTTCGGCGTGGGGGCTTACGCACCTGGCACGAGCAGTGGGTCTCGACCCCTGCCAGAACAAGCTGCGGTCCATCAGGGACGGTGTGTCGCGATGGCCCTTTCTGTACGAAAGTCTACAAGAGAGGGGGGGCATCGTGACGAGGCTCCCCGTCGGGCATACTTCATTGACCCCTAATTTTTTATTGAGAGGGGATCCACCTCCAGTGTGTGAACTTTGCGATGCTCCCCTTAGTGTGCACCACATTTTGGTTTGGGGTGTCGCAGGTATGCCCCTATTCGCCTGGCCCTTGATTTTAAAGGTGACCTTCGTTTTTTTTTTACGCGACAGCGCTGAAGGAGTTATTTGTTTACTCCATTTTAACGCCAGGCGAATCTTTTTAATTTCCATTTGAGTCATTTTTTTTAAAGTGGCTCATCTGGATTTTATCTCATATTTGGACCTTTTTAACATTTTTGTATACTTTATGTGTTTGTTTTGTCGTTTTATCCAAATTTTTAAAAAACTTTAATAAATTATTATTTTAACATGTTAGTTTTGTCTTTTTAACAATATATTGTTTTTTTAATATGTTTTTTTTTTTATTAGAGTGATACACCTGTTGTTTTTTTTAGCAGTTTTTTCACTCAATTGTACTTTGAGCCCATTTGAGTACTCCTATGGATGCCTCAAATGATTTTTTTTTTAATCATATTGAGAACCATTCCTTTTATATTGTTTTTTTATATTGTCTCTTCACCTTTTTATATAAACAGATGAATATTCTGTCTCTCTCCTATGGAGATTTTATATGTACCCATATAATGCTAAGGCCCTAATGATGTCATTGTGTCGATGGGCCTCTAAACACAAATAATAATAATAATAATATAAATAATAGTTATGATAGAAACACCTTCATCGTTTCGTGTGCCAAAAATTGTGTTGACCAATTTAATAATAATAATTATTATTATTATTAGCACCGCGTCTTACCTACCGTTCGGGTTATAGCACTTACACTAATGTGTAATGGTAGGGTGATTGTGAGATGAAATGAAGGACCTACAGTTTAACGTGGAATCCGAACCACGGTGGAGGCCTGGCATTCCCCACATTCACAAGATTTTAGTCAGAGGTGAAGGGAAAGGGTTTGGAAATCAGAAAAAATCTGTGCCGGGACCGAGGATTGAACCCGGCCGCCAGCATAGAAGTCTGACACCTTAACCCTAGACCACCAGGCCCCCAATAATAATAATAATATTTTTAAATTAATAATAATAATTATTATTAATAATAATAATATTAAAAATTTAACAATAATAATATTAATAATAACAACTGTGCCAATCGGAAAAAAAAGTTTTATGTCCTTATGTTCAATGAACCTGTGGAACGTCTGAAAACCTCCTGTGAGCCTGTACGTTAGTTTCTTGCGCAGGCGCAATAAAAAAAAATTTTTGAGGGTCCAGGGAGGAGGCGCTGCGACGCAGACGTCAGCTGGTGACACGAGGAGACTCAGTGGCCCCCGACTAGTCGGTTATTGAGGTAGACAACCGCCCCTCGCGGGTCGATTGTCTCACGGTCAGAGCTTGAATACGGGTCATTTCATTTCACGTGCTCGAAGCCCGTGTTCATCTGATCACTATAGTTAACTTTAGGTTGCTCTATTTATTAATTATTCTCAAGTATCTGTCAGTAGATGATTTTTATTAGAGAAAAAACTTCATTAAAAAAATGGTATAGGTCAAAGAATTTTTTTATTTTTAATATCAATTTTATTTCTGAACATATCAACAAAATTGTGATTGAAATATTTCTAATTTTTTGCTAGATTAAAAAAAACAGTTAAGTTACTCTAGTTAAAAATATTTTTACTAAACTTACATTTAAATTACTGGCGTTTGTTTTATTACAGTACAGTCAGCGTTGATTAATACATTTAAGATCGCCCTGAAAATATATTATAGTGTTGTTTTTTGGGGAGTCTTAAAATACAACTTAAATAAGAAACTCTAAAAAAATATATTTTAACATCGCTTAGTAATTGGATTACTATAATAATCTCTAGTAAAACGTTTGATTAGTCAGTGAAATTTTTTAAACTGTTTAAAGAGCTATTTATCATAAGATAAGTTTAAAGTTAAAATACATTTTAGTACGCTTTGCGATTTTTTTCTAAAGTGGTTTTAAATTGGGTTTTTTTTGTGCAAAAGTAACCAAAAAAATCCAATAGTGATATCTTAAAATAAATTTTATATTATTATTGTATTATTAATTACTGCTATTATTTAGACCTAAATACGATTTGTATTAAAGAAATTTTGTAATCTGCATTTAATTTTAGATTTTTTTAAGACTTAAAAACACTTTTCAGAAACAATTATTTCCATCGAAATATTAGTCTTTTTTAATAGCTAAAGAAATTTACTAGTAATTTTTTCAATCAAATTGGTTGTCGTATTTTAAACATAATTAAATATCTAATATATAACACATATATATGTACGGGGTAGTACACAAAACAATTATGCAATGTCAGGTTCGGCATCTGAGCCGTGAAGAGCTCGACGCTATTCCTCCTAAATGGTTAGAGGTCATTGTTTGATACCTCGTGGGACTCAGAAACGATACTGGGACTTTTCCCGGCCTCAGCTCCGTCCATCGGGGCTGTAAACTATCCGTTCTTCGTGCTCATCTACTCTGTGTGGTTGTGTTCGGTACTGCCGCCAACCCGGCTGTCATCTGGACGGTGGCGAGGCACGGCTTACACAGGGACCCCACCTTCAGCTATATCGTCAACTTAGCTCTGTCGGACATCGTCAAGTGCGTGGTTGTCCTCCCCGTATCACTCACCATCCTCCTGGTTCAGAATGGATCTTTGGCAGCTTCCTCTGTTTTCTTTCTGCCTATGTTACAGGTAGGAGTAGCATGTTTTTGTAAATCCTATTTCGCACTTGGAAACGTTCGTTGTTGTCAACTTTGATCGAAATTTTGTCCGTAATTTGCAAACTGATGGCTAATATGGGAGACACAATGTTTTGGAAAGAGTTAAAAACTTTGTTTCCCGTCCAGTGTTCATTTTTAAATGAAAGATGTCTGACTAGGATTAAAAAATTAGTGTGGTCTCTTCGAAATTGCACATAACAAGCCCTTTTAAATTTTTTTTTTCCCCCACTTCATTCGGACCAACTGAGTACTTTTAGCCTATTTCATAATAAACATCTCGGTTTTTTTACGTGATTTTTTTAAACCAGGGATCAATGTGTTTGTGTGAAAAATATCTAAAATTTCCAGTGTTTTTCTGGTTCACCCACGACATGCCAAATAACAAACCAGGAACTGATGTAATCTCTCTGAACAGTGGAAGTAAGAGAGTCCACGTTGTTTGTTTGCCGGGAATGTAGGCAAACATTGTTTCTTGTAAACCATTTTAAATGGATGAAAGGAAACCAGTTTCTTCCTTGGAAAACACGACATTTTGTTTCCAAACTGTTTGTAAACAATGTTTCCCCTAGTGCGTACTAGGCTTCAAGCCGTAGCTTTGTTTGGTTCTTTCATACCATGCCACAGGGAGTAATTGGTTCCTTTGTGTGTTTGTGTATCGCTTATTATTTATTATTATTATTATTTAGCACCGCGTCCTTTCTAACCGTTCGGGTTTACGCTTTAAGTACTAATTACACTAATGGATTAGGAATTGAGGAAGGTGAATTAAAGGAAGTGAACCCCCATTTGCGTGGAGGGAGAGTGGAAAACCATTTAGGAAAAACCCCCCCCAGTTCACCCGACCGAGATTCGAACCTCGATTCCCCGGCCTCAGCAGTCGAGCAGCTCAACACGACAAGCGCGTTAGCCAACTACGCCACCAAGGCGGGTGTATCGCTTCTTAATACGTGTTAGAACTATCGTTGTATGTACACTAATCAAGTAGGTATGAGTAAAAATATTTTTAGAAAAAAGCTGTCTGGATTAAGTGGAAGGAGTGAAAAAAAAACTCCGCCAAGTGATCAGGATTTGAACCCGACCTTCCCATCACTGGCAAACTAGACCAAATGATGTTGAACCCTTTAAACCCGTGTCCACACTGATGCGGTTAATAAAGCATTAAAAAACCTAAAAAAAATTATTTTGCTCCCCTATCACGTTAAAGAGGAGATAAGAGTGAAATTAAAGTTGAGAAACCGACTCTAATTTAATATGGACACTGTGTCATCTTTTAAACTTTTAAAAACTTTTAAAAATAATAACATATATCTTACAAAAAGTTCATCTTTACTGCATTTATCGAATGTATAGTATATTTAATTGTTCTATATTTAAAAAAAATAAAGAGTTTGTCTGTCATGAGCATCGCCCGAAATCTGTCGCGTGAATTAACCAGAAATTTACAATTTTGATTAAATTTATTTTTTATTAACTAAAAATCGGGGCGTAAGCAAACACAACACAACCGCTCGGCGATGGCGAGGAATCTTTCTTTTCATCGTGTCGACGGTTTTCCTGGAGGGTTTGTAGTCTGGCTTCCCAGTTTTTCTCCTCTTGGGCGGATGCCATGTCCTTCGGGTGCCCAGTCTGGTAGACCAGCCTGGTGCTTGGCTAGCTAGGCGGTTAATGTAGCCGAAGTCTGGTTGAGCTAGCAGCTCTGGGGTTGGAAGCGAACGCGGTGATTCGAAGCTGGATCGCGCTTCGTTTTTCGGATTTGACCGGTGTCCTTGCCGGTGAAATAGAGTATCTATATCCGAAATCAGAGTGTCTTGTTCAGACGTGTCTTCTGATGGGGGTCCACGGCTTGTGGTGTGCCTCGTGGGGGAGCCTTGTACCAGCGATACTTGAAGTTTCAATCCTGGTCTCGTTCCTGGTGTGTGTGACATTGACCTGTTGTTGGGCTCCTCCGCTGCTCCGACTGGGAAATCCCGAGCGGTGGTCTCCCCGCTTTTTATACTCAGCTGAGGCGCTGGTTTAAAAAAAACGAGGAAGGTCCCCAGGACTCGCCGAAAAGCGAAGGGAACCGGGCTTCTTTAAGGGCCTATTACTTTATTAATAAGTGAGAATACAGAATAATACATTTATACAATATTAAATAGGTCGTATATTTCGTCTTCGTTGATGTTCTGTCGTACTGCGTCCCTGTATTTCTCCGTGATGTAGCGTCGGCCGGGTTTGAGTTCGCTTGGGATCCAGAAGGTGTCAATGGTGATGTCCCGGGCTTGGTGGAGAACCTTAGCGTGTAAGGGGTCGTAGCTCCTCCCCGGGTGTTAGCACCAAAACCTTTCCCTGGTATTGCATTATGCAATACCGTTGTGTTGTCAGTGCCTAGCCGGATGTTTCGGCCCGGGAATTTCTTCTGAATCCATGCGATGGTGATCAGGCGGCTTGATCTCTGCCTGTTGATCTCCATTGTTCCCCGAAGGTATCCTGTCCAGCGGCAGGTTCTGTTTATTTGAAGCAAAGCGTTGCCCGGTGGGCGTTATGTTAGTTTATTATAAAGTGATGTTTATTAAATGGAATATCATTACATAATTAATCAATTACAAAATTTACATGAGACCAATATTTCGCCGTTATAGCAAAGAAGTATCATTGATTTAATCAAAAACCTGTATGTAAAATTGTAGAAAAAAAGCAGTCATTATTTTTGTCTATTTAAAAAATATAATAAATATTTACCATTCCTAGTAAACTTCTAACATAATATATTTCAACTTTTCATAATTTTTATCCGTGTGTTTACTGCACGTGTAATTCATATTGTGGGCTCTGATCCAGTTCGCTTGTATTGCCACTATTACACGGTTTGCCCAGGGGTTGTAGGTAGTACCCCCGCTGAACTTTAAACACCAAAAGTATAGTAACTTTTTTTTATTAAAATAGTAACTAGAGTATAAGATTAGCCTAAATTTGCTATACCTCGCTCCGGGGTGACTATTTTATTTCAAGAGATCAATTCTCCTGGCGACGTTGGAGGTTATACATAGTATTTTTATTCAGAAGAGACCCACATCCAGTGTTTTGAGCTTTGAGATGGAGAGTGCCCTTATTCGCCTTGGCCCTTGATTTTAATGGTGACCCTCGTTTTTTTTTACGTGACCGTGAATGGAGTTTTGTTATTCCATTTTAAACGCCAGGCGAATCTTTTTAGTGCCATTTGAGTCACATTCGTATAGTGACTCCTCTGGATTTTATCTCATATTGAGACTTTTTTAACATTTTAGTATACTTTAATATATTTTTTTTTTTGTCTTTTTAACAATTTTAGTACACATTGACATGTTTGTTTTGTCTTTTTAACAACCTATTATTTAACATGTTAGTCTTGTGTTTTTAACTCAAATATTGTTTTAAATATATTTGTTTGGGCTTTTTAATGTAGTGTATACACCTGTGTTGTTTTTTTTTAAATTCAATTTGACCTCAGACATTTGAGCACTCCTAAGGAGTGTCTCAAATGGGTATTTTTCTCAGATTGAGATTTATTCCTTTCATATTGTATTTACATTGTGTTTTAAACCCCTTTTATAGAAGGTTTAAAAACACTACTTTCTCCTTTGGGTATTTTATTGTGTATTTATCTTATGTTAAGGCCCTAATGACCTTATTGTGTCGATGGGCCTCTAAAAATAATAATGATGATGATGTTGATGATGATAAAGAGGGTGACCCGGTGGTCCTGGGGTAAGGGATCGGACCTTTGTGTTGGGGGTCCGGAGCTCAATCCCCGGTCCGGCACCCGATTTATCTGATTACCAAACCCTTCCTTCACCTCTGACAAGAAGTGTATTAATCACAACTTGTGAGTGTGGGGAATGCCAGCCCCCACCGTGGTTTTGGATTCTACGTTTTAAAATGTAGGTTCATTTCATCTCACAATCACCCTACCATTTCACATTAGCGTAAGTGCGTATAAGGCTACGGCCAGGCTTGCGACCCGGTCGCCGCGTTTTATGACCAGATGTGTTACTAGCCATAGTAGTATCTGTTTTATGAAGAAAAAACGTACATCTAAAAAATACGGTGTCCACCCCATTAATATGCAGTGACGTACTTATGGACAGTTTCATACCTTATTTAATAAACTCAGAAAGGCTGAAAGATAGATTTTTCCAGTATTTTAGAATGAGTGTGCTTCATTTGACGAACTTTGCTCATATGTCAGAGAGGGCATTGGGGTAAGATGAGACATGGATAAACAACATTTTTTACAGTAGCAATGCCCTGTAAAATTTACTTAAAATTGTGTATTAAAAAAATACAAGTTTTAAGGACTGAAATTTTTTTCTAATTTTTTAGCAGGGTTACTAAACACACTTGACTCGCTCTCATGTTCAGATGTTGTTGATCTTCGTTGTGTGGTGATGTAATGTTGAGATACTGGTTGGTGGCTAGGTTGATGGGTAAGTGATGATAATTGGGGTTTAAGACATTGTTTGGCTTTGGTTAGGCATATACATGATGGTTGAAGTGTTGAAGGGTTGAAGGGTGGTGGGTGGTTGTGATTTACATATGGCGGAAAGGTTGAAAATAGTAACTTTATTTATAATAGCTTTGGTATCAAACATTGCTATGTACAGTACCCTCTACCGAGTGTCAAACTTCGACGGGCGGGAAACACTGGGCGGTTTGCAAGGAAAGTTTGTGAAAATGCTTAGTGGAGGAGTGATTAGTGTAGTTCCGAGCACCTTATCGGTCGACATTTTAACCTAAGATGGACGCAAGCAAACCCACACAAGTGTCCCTTGTTCTCGCGGACAGGCTGCGACCCCAACGCAAGGTGGCCACCTCCATAAGAAAAAAAAGGCGAAAGGGATTTGTCGCTGCGGGCCTGAAAACGCTCACGAAAGCGTTTTCAAATCTGTCGCTGTCGCAGGTCGCCAAGCGTGGCCCCCTCATAAGAAATCAATGTAATACACTACTGCGACCTGGTCGTGGCGACCCGGTCGCAAGCCTGGCCCGGGGTCTAACCGAACGGATTGTAAGATGCGGTGCTAATAATAATAACAATAATAATAATATTTGTTTTCTTAGTTTACGCCGGGTGAAACTTTCAAATTTTCCCTTTGAGTTTCACTTTTCTAGAGTGGTTCACTTGGATATTAATTTATATTTATGTAGGCCTATGTTTAACAATTTTAGTGTATTTTAATATAGACTTCAGATTGCTGTTAACAAAAGATGTATTTTGACCATGTATATTCTCCAATTGTGTGTGGGGGGAGGGGGGAGAGTCGGGGTTACTATGCGTTTAGCATTTTTTTTTACTAAAGTAAATGTTAATTATTGGTGAAAAAATTTTTAATTTTTATGTAACACCGACACTGCGTTTTCCTTGTCGCCCCCGATTAGGGGCCCACTTAAAATTGACAAATTCGGTCGAGTTTTTTTACTGGTTAGTGACGGACGTAAGTATTGGGGTGATTCCTGTCGTTTTTTGAGTAATTCCTTTTTAATTTTTTCCGGAAAGTTGAATGCAGTTTTTTTTTTTTTTTCCATAACGTTTTTCTCGATAAGCATTTGACTGCAGCATTTTTGTTTTCAACAAGTTTGTTATAACCCGTGCCTTTTTTGTTTGGGTTGCTGAAATGCCGATTTTCAATTTCTCAAAGTTCATGCAAAGATGTTAAGCTTCGTAAAATCTAGGGTGCCTACCTTTTGGGGGTTTTTTCATATGATCTGATAATACCCCCTGTGTTGGCGGGGAAGTGAGGGATTCCCAGAGTGAACTGCATAGCTCAATAAAAAACTTCATTTGTCCAGTTCTGAAACCTGCTTTAATATCCATAAAAAAAAACTACATAGCTTACACAATGTTCCCCCCCCCGGGGGGGCGGGGGTTATATCCCGCAGTAACCCCTGCTTGAGTAAAGGGGCTTAGAGGCGAGGGTTCTATGCTGGTCGTACCTCGTGCTGGGCAAACCATTTTATAGCTTTCCTTTTAAAAGCTTTTTTCTTCTTTCCCTTCATATCTTTTCTCTTCCTTCCCCTTTATCTCTCTTTTTTCTTCCCATATACTCTTTCTTGCTTCCCTTATCTATCTTTCTGCTTCCCTAATCTATCTTTCTTGTTCCCTATATCATCTTTTTTGTTCCCATATTTCTTTCTTGCTTCCATATATCTATCTTTCTTGCTTCCCCATATCTATCTTTCTTTCTTACCTTTTTCTCTCTTTCTTTCTTCCCTATCACACTTTTCTCGCTTCCTATCATCTCTCTTTCCGCTTCCCTATCCTCTGTCTCGCTTCCATTTTTTCTCTCTTTTTGTTCCCCTTTTTCTCTCTTTCTTATTCCCCTTTTTCTCTCTTTTTTTGATTTCCCTTTATCTCTATTTTTGATTCCCCTTTTTCTCTTTTCTTATTCCCTTTTCTTCTTTCTTGATTCCCTTTATCTCTATTTCTTGATTCCCTTTACTCTATTTCTTGATTCCCCTTTTTCTCTCTTTCTTGATTTCCTTTTTTCTCCTTAACTCCCGTTACACTTTTTTCCCCCCCTTTACTTTTTTTCCCCTTTATCCTTCCACCTTCTCCCCTTTTCTTTTTTCCTTCCTTTTCTCGTTTTTTTTTTCCTTTCTATCTTTTTATTTATTTTTCTATCCTTTTTTTCTTTTCTTTTTTTATCCTTCCTTTTTCTCTTTGTATCCTTTCCTTTTCTCTTTTACCTTACTTTTTTTTCCTTTTTTATCCTTACTTTTTCTCTTTGTATCCTTATTTTTCTCCCTTCTCTTTTTATCCTTATTTTTATTCCCTTCCCCTGCCCTTTAAATCTTCCACGGAAACTTTTTGACTTTTCCGGTTGACGACCTTGGCTACTAACCCCGGGTCTTCTCTGTCATTATTTGAACCCCCTGCACTTGATCTCCTTAAAAAAGGTTCCTGGTTTAAAAATTTTGGGAGAAGGGCCTTAGGGATGACAATAACCTGAACCCACCTTGAGGAAAAACCGTTGCGTTCATGAGGGTCCCCACGTAAAATTGGGACTTTCCTGCAACCATTGCTGCGATAAACCCCTCTCTGCGCTGCCCCCAAAGGGGGTTGTCATGTATAGCGTCGTTTGGGGCTCCCCGTAAGGGGCTTTTAAAAGGGGCCCCATGTGGTATAGCAACTTGGGCACTCTGGGTCTACGATTCGAGTACGGTAAGTTGTCCCAAATGAGGCTGGCTGATCCTTTGTCGCAGCTGAATACTTACTGTCCATGGCACCGTTTTGCCCAAAAAACCCGTTGGCGCTCACTGCCGGCCCGTACACGGCCGTTTAATGATAAAAGGTGGAAACGGGGAAGGTCGTTCAGCCCTGTTTTGATTTTTTTTTAATCCGGGGAAGTGGTGAGGCCCCCATACCCGCTTCCTGGTAATGTCCTTACTAACGAAAGTGAAGACCTCAAAAGTGGGTTTCCCCTTTACCTCGAAAGAGTGTAAATGGAGCAGCAAAATCGGACCTTCAATAAAAAACTGCGTGATGGCACCATCATGATTTAAAAACCCTACAGACACCAATCTTTTAATGTAAAGGCAATCTCCCAAAAAAAAAGTTGAGCAATACGACTCAATACCGGGAAGGGGAACCCCACAGGTTCCTCAATGTTTGCAAGAGAGTGGTCACTTGCTTTGACCCCGATGCTTTAGCATTGAGGAATCTGTGAGGGTCTTTCCCCCCAGCACGTAAAAGGGCTTCGGTATTAATTACCAAAAAAGAACGCACAAAAAAAAAAAAGATGGATCGTAATTCACATTTGCGACTCCTACCTTTTTAAAGAGGTCCAGCGGGTTTTAGTGTTTTTTTTTCCGAAGTGTCCCTTTCTGTCCTCATCGAAGGTTTCCATGAGTGCTCTGTTGGTTTGCCCAAATCTCTACTCCTGGAATCCCCTCGTGCAGATGTACATGAGAAAAAATTTTTTTAAAAATTGATTCATTAGCACCCCGGGTCGCCCTTTTTCTGGATTCCCCGGTCACGCTGGTCTTCCAGGAAAATGAGCTCTCTGGCATAGATGAAAGGTAATTCATTATTATATATCAATTAGAGAGAATTAACACCTGTATTCCATTATATTTTTTTTACTAAAAACTTGTAGTAGACTTAGCGAATCGAAACTAAAATTAATGAGCATACGACCACTGACCTTAATTCTGTATATATATATATTTTCATTTAATATTATTTGGGAAGTTGATTTATTTTCTAATGTCAATATTGTCATAATTTTCAGCCTAATTTCAATTTTAAATCCTGTGCTAAATTCAGGTATTACTCTTGTATTTTTTATACATTTTTTTACCTGATAAGCCGCTACGCTAACGATTGTTCCTCTAGCTTTCTCCTTTCTTTGTTAGATTGTTCCTCTAGCTTTCTCCTTTCTTTGTGTAGATTGTTCCTCTAGCTTTCTCCTTTCTTTGTTTTAGATTGTTCCTCTAGCTTTCTCCTTTCTTTGTGTAGATTGTTCCTCTAGCTTTCTCCTTTCTTTGTGTAGATTGTTCCTCTAGCTTTCTCCTTTCTTTGTTTAGATTGTTCCTCTAGCTTTCTCCTTTCTTTGTTTAGATTGTTCCTCTAGCTTTCTCCTTTATTTGTGTAGATTGTTCCTCTAGCTTCCTTTCTTTGTGTAGATTGTTCATATGAGGCAATAGCAGCAGTATCACTAAGTACTTCGAAGTGACAGGGATTATTAAATTCCCAACCGGCATTGGGCTGATCGCGAGTGAGAAATGCCTGGAATTGATGAGCACAGGAATTAATTTCAATCTTGTTTGCTGGAAACTAGGAGACCATGGTTTCTGAAAAATTATTTTCTATAGTGTTTTTCACTTCACTTAGATGTGGGAAATTTCCTCTAAATTATACCTACCTCGTCCTGAACTCACTAGTGTAGCTAAATGCAGAGAGCCGTGAAAACTATTATAAATATTAAAATTTATATAATTATATTGATTTATATAAAATAATTTGTTAATGTAAAATGGAATCAGAGGATTTTAAATATTTATCATTTTATTCGATTCGATTCCTAAGCCTTATCCTCCCCGCCCCCTCAACGTGTCTAATTCACTCATGCAGTTTTTTGACCTTTAATCAATCTGGTGGAATAGGGATGAAGGTAGAATTTATAGACAATATATCCGCATTCTCCTATAGGGATAGTGGATATCCATTTAAAAGAAACTATGTACACCTGCCTCTGCCTGGATTCGAACACTGACATCGTTATCGGTTGCAAACCAGGCTAAATGAGTTTAATAAATAAAACGCGTTTCCACCGATTCAGATTTATCAAGTCTTATTTACTACAGCGCAGTATTAAACAAGCATTAATGCGTGATTTGAAATTACAAACACTTAAGAAGAATTAAAGCGATGTTAGAGGCAATTCATCGAATAAATGTTTGGTTTAGTTTTCAGCAGTTTAAAAGTCTTCGACTAAAATACATGGCTATAACAAACTGAAAAATCGAAGATAATATTTAGAGGAATCTGTTGTCAAAAAGAGCTTCCTAGAATCAAGGTTCATATTGATCGTCCTCTTCCTAGTCTCCAGAAAAGAGTAATTGCTTACGCCAGATCCCGAGTAATTCATTAAATTAAATAAGAGGGAACAAAGGGAAAGACTACAAGACACTCGTAAGTGCGTTCTTCACAGCCAAATTAAAAATAAATTACATTTTAATCAGCAAACCAAAGCGTTATTGTTTTCTTTACATCCAAGCCGTTTTCTCTTTTAATTTGTCAGGTGTTTGATACAAGATATGCCCTTTATAGTGCTGTTAATTAAATCAATATTTTAACAAAGTATTGATTTTGTAGGGTTTGATATTGAAACTTTGCGAGCGTGTTATTCAAAACAATTTAATT